>QRFJ01004149.1:0-244561 GCA_006176705.1 Cocos nucifera | reverse complement strand
TAGATACATCCTTGAGTTAATGGGTAAGAAATTCTTATTTTTTCAAGAGTTGAAAATTTAAGAAAGAATTTTTCCATTATTAACTCATAAAATGCTTCCAAACCGTAGGATCAAAATCCCCACCCCCCAAAATGAGGGGAAAAAAAAAAAAAAAATGGTTGGGGGGGGGAAAAAAATTTGGAATTTCCCCTGGGGAAAAAAGGTTGGTGTACAATCGCTCTTTATAGTGGGATGAGTCTGAGTCCTACAATGTAGAGACACCGGAGCAAGAGTACAGATACTCATTAGAGAATGAGGGTATTAAGCGTGACTACCTCGAGTAGTCATAAAGAAGTCTACCTTCTCGTCGATGACTGACTCAAACCTATAGTAGTGTGTTTGATTCTTTGAACCTGAGTTTGCATCGATAGTTCACTTTGAGGGTGTTATAGTTTGACTACACCATGACTCAATCTCCTAAAGCCATTCGAATCCTGAGGTGTAATGTTGCTATAGCATGTTCATTATAGGAATTGGATAGCACCAAGAGGGAATCTATCTACCTCGGTGGATGAGGAACAGTCCTATGATGATCATGAGAATCAAGTCCATAAGCCCATGGCCGTGGTAGAGTGAAATAATAGAAAAAGTTTCTATAAGATTTTCACATCGACTTGAATCAAATGATAAATCATATATAGAAATTAGCGGATTGACGAGTTCACCTTAACCCTAAATCTGATCGAGCTCAAGATAGAAGAACTTAATTACATAAAGTAACTGCACTAAGAGGTGTCATTTTTAGTTTTTGCTGGGTTGCCACCATATACTGCTAGATGTCACTGGTTGGATTTTGGGCGCGATAGAATGATTTAGATGATCGAATATTTCCTAAGTTGTCTGAATCAGAAGAGTTCTGATCTATCAAAAGGATTTTGATATGTGATGATAAGATCGTGACATATCCCATTACCATCAGAACTGAGACCTAACTGGGTCATACATCAAGGGTTTGGATCTGGAATATCATCAATTGGAACTATATCCAGTTCAAATTGATTTGAATTAGATTCATTAGGTTTCAAGGAAATCGTGCTCGCACATGATTGAACCTAACATTCTCCTTCTACTATCATTAAAAGTTATCTCGATTGAGCCAAATAAGTTTGTACTTGCTTAAGTACCTTTACTTGTTCTGACTGGAGCTTGTCCAGGTCAGAAAAGGATTGTCTTAATTTATGAGATAAATTTGAGACAATACCTGCTATTTTCATCATCTGCTAATTCTTATCTTTGACTTTAGTCAAACATTTGACCTTTGATACTTAGACATCTGCCATAAGTTTCATGCACCTGTAAGGAAGAGAAATAGGGCCTTGTCTCTTGCTAAAAATGGAAAGGAGGGGGTGCAATGCCCTAGTGAGGCGTGCACCCATGGGATAGGGACGCTTGGAGTCCCATATGGATGGGAATCCAGGATGTTCTTGATTTCTAACTTAGGTGACGCCCTACTATAGACTTTGACCATCTTAAGACATCATCTAAAGGAGATTAGTGGGGGCTCTTATCTGATTAGATTAGGTTGCTGTCATCATCATCATTAGATTTAGATCTGATTGTAAATGAGCAACGTGATTGGCTGGTGATGATGTGGCACTGCAATGGCACAGTAGGATTTATATAACCTGTCTGCGCCCACTTTGAAAGAGTTCTCTCTTAGCCCATTCCCCAAGGCTATTCCTCTCTCTCCTCCATGTCATCTTCTAATCTTATCTCTCCTCTCCATGCCAAGGAAAGTTGGGCTTTAATTTGGTGCGATCTAAGCAAGAAAAGCTGACGAGAAAGGAGAAGGCTGCACTACTGCAGAGACGACTGTAGATCTTCGAATGGAGTTTTGAAGATCCTCATAATTAGTTCTAGATCTAATTTTTTGGAGAGGGAATAAGAAAGAGAAGATCTCAGATCCTAATCCGAATGGATATCGGTAGAGGTCAGGCACTTACGTGGCTAGATCCAGAATCTCGGCAATGCCAGCAGATCAATCAAGAGTAATCCTGAATTACTAGCATCAAGATATAAATTTAAATCAAATTTAATTATTTTATTTTTATTTATTAGATCTATAAAAAATTAGATCTAAAATGTCTCAGATCTGAAACATCATAGATTGATCTGACTCAGAAAAAATTTTTTAAAAATATCTCTCTTGAATCTGATCAAATTCGAAACCGAATTGATCGGAAATCAGATTCTGTCCTTCATTTGGTTATCAGAGCCATGGTTCTAATTATTTAGATCTAATTTTATTTATTTATTATCTAAAAATAGATTGATTTTAGATGTCACATGAGAATATGATCAGATCTCAAACCATTAGGAAAAAAATTAAAATTAAATAATTTGGATCTAAGTTGAAGTTATAATGCCATGACTAGTTCGTAAAATAGAATGTTCTCTATGCATAGCTTTGCATATTTGATTTAATTTGATTAAATTCATGATTTAGATCTATTTATTACTTTTTTTTGTAATAGTATGTTAATTATAAGAATCTAAAAATAGCAAAATAAATTATTTAATTTTTAGAATCTATGAAGATATATGATGATGCATGTTAGACTAGCTGTAGAATACGTTCTACATAATTATCTAGATTAGAATTATTTGATGTAGATCAATTTAAATCTAAATTTTTTATAGTAATTATTGAGCATTATTTAGATCTAAAAACATGCATTGAAACATGATACATTATGAGAATGTTATGCAAAATATGCCATAGTTAGATTACATTTTAGTATGTAGATATATGATAGTAGATCTGATAGTTATTTAGTATTGCATATTTCTTGTATTAAGGGCTTACCTCCTTGGCCGTCCGGTCAATAAGAATAAGAAGGGAATTTAATAGTCCCTCCTCTCCATTCGATGGGGATGTTCTTATGTAGTGTAGGGATGTGCGAGTGTTCGTCCTAATCAGAATCAAGAACATACTTTTCAATCTATGATCTGTTCTGATTTAATTTACATTATTTATGAACCCTACATTTAATAAGACAATTAAGTTAATAAAATATTTAATTAGGTCTAAAATGAAGGAAAATTTAGATCTAAAGAATATTCTAATAATGGGTTCTGGGTTGGCTGGATAGCTCAATGTCTAAGGTACAAAAGGTTGGGTTGATGGATCAAACGAATCAAATTGAGCTAGATGGATAAATGTCTTATGTCAAGTAATACGAGATTTCATCATGGTGATCAGATCAGAGTACAGACAAGAAATACGGCTAAGTTAGAGTCTGATTGAGGTATGTAGAGCGTGGATGTGGGGGGTAGGGCGTACCAATTGTGGGTTCTGGCTCAACAATTTGGTGTCTAAGGTAAGTTTGGCAAGACTAGATAAACTGGATTTTAATTGGGAGCTAACTCGACTGAATGCATTTTGTCGAGTTAAATCAATATTCTTCGCACCGATCCTCACTTACTTGACATATTATTGAGCTCAGTCGATCTAGGTGGTCAATAATCCGAGCTAACCATGCCACTAGGTTAGTCATATGTAATGACCTAAGGGGAAAGGCCCCAAGTCTTATGTTTAATGAGACCAAAAATTTAATCTCCCTAAGAAAAGATTAAGTCTAAGGTCTTCACCACTTATAGATGTGCGGGCCCTTCGGGTTGAATTGTTCTCGGCTGGATTACTAGTAGTCAGTTGCACCGGGAAGAATGCAACATTTATTAGGCAATTGGATGCTATGGGCTGGAGGATGTGTGGCTATATATTTTGGATATGTGAAGACCAATTTAGGAACCCAAGTCTATGCAAATGGTGGGTCTGACTTAACTAAGGAAGTGATCAATATTTCTGAACAGGTGAGAGGATTCATGAAATTAAGAGACCAAGTTTGGGTGCCCCATGATTTAAGAATCATTGAAACAAGAGTTTTGTTCACTCATTGGCTAACCCATCACCATAATAACTGATTTACGGTGAGGTTCGATGGTCGTTGAGGACCGCCACCATCTACTAGAATCATTAATCGTGGAGAATTTTTCATCTCTCAAAGAGGTAGTGTTAGGATCCAGAGAAAATAGTTGGGACTAATTTTATTTAAAAATATAAATTCCTTTAAATAAATTGGTCTAAGTCATTAATTACAGAATATCTAACTAAAATTCTTGAACTCTCTACTAGGAAAAATATCTGCGTCCAAACCAATGCACGAATCCTTGGACACACCATAGACTGACTCGAACCCAATTATAAGAATTGGCTTAGAACTACAAATTCATTTTGTTTCTGGAAAGTTAAACTCATGTGTTGTGATCATGGACACCTCCCACTTACCGCCAATCCTTCCGTTGAACAGAGAGCGTATCTATGAAAAATGATGACGAAGAATAATAAGGCCAGAATAAACATATTGGGTCGAATGTCTTGAATGGCTCAGCCAACATGAGAGCAATATCAGAACTCTTCGCAAATGTTGGCCCGACTTAAGAGATGTTTTGGTGAACAGAGTCGCGCTAGCAAAGCAAGTCATGCATAAATGACTATTCAAGCTAAGAATGCGTTAGGATGGGCAGTCAGTCTAAGTCATTGTCTGACATTATGATCAAGACATGCGCAAGAGCTTGGAAGCCTCGATGTGACAGTGGCTTGGACCTGAGATTTTCTCTGAATCTGATGATCTAATTGCTTAATTCTTTATGTAATATTTGCAGCATCATGAACTATCATATACCAAAACTTCAAAATTCTCTGTACGATACTATGAACATGCTGGTTACGCTGAGTTCTATTGATAAGGTTCTAAAGGCTCAGTTGCTTGCTGATGGAAGGACATTCTTCCAAGAAGAAAGTCTTATTGAAAAGAAAGAAGAAGTCTGCTGAAAAAGCAAAAGGTGGAAGGATCAGAAAAGAAGAAAGGCAGATCGAAGAAAAAGGCATGCACAAGAAAGAAATTTTCATTGCAATATGGAGACGGCATTGAAGAAGCGGAAACACCTAACTTACCTGACCAACCCTGAAGAACATACGAAAGGAGAGGTCTCTTCTGGAAGGTATGCTGTTATTGAGTCTAACTTAACGGATTTCTTCTACATCCAGTTTGGTGCTTGACTCTCTGGTTCTAGTGCTCATTGTATGCACTTATCATGCAGGGGTCTCTGAGGATAAGCACGTGAGCTGAGGGATGGGAGCGATGATCCTTAACATGTTAGGTAAATGAGACAAGGAGGTTTGCTGATACGATAGCGCGCGCTGGGAACATAATCCTCTCATCTAACCATCTGGTTTAGGACTTAGTTGTTCAAGGACCTGTTTTATGTGCCTAGCCAAGCAGAAAATTTGATTTCGCTTCTTATTGCTATTGCTTGCACTAGAAGGTTATGTGAATTCATTGTCGTTAAGGACATTGTAACATTCTTTATGAAAGACTCGAGTTGATAAATTAGCAAGTGGTTTCTCTTATTAATGTGTCTTGTAATTCATATGAGTCTATTACAATCAAGAATTTGATGACTGTTCAAAATGATGAATACGCATGAAAAATGAACTAGGAAGTCCAAAGACAGGAAGTATCATTTATGGCACCTAGATTAGGTCACATAAGCAGAAGATAGCGATGCCAACAAATTGAAGAGAAAAATTGGGACTATTGAGTCCATTCGACTTTCTGAGTCATATTCAACTTTTGAAATCTGTCTTCAGTGGCAAAATGACTAAGCTCCCTTTTGTTGGACATGGGAAAGGGCCCAGATCTCTTGACCCTAGTACATTACATGATGTGTGCTGGCCCATTTGATTGCCGTCTTAGAGGAATATTTGTCTACTTCATACTTACCGATGATCTCTAGGTCTATGGAGTATGTTGTATCTTAATGAACAAAGTCTGAACCTTTGAAAAGTTTTCAACAGAATTCAGACATGAATAGAAAATAATAGGGAAAAATCCATTAATGGTTTTTGATCAGATCGAGGAGGTTGAATACCTTAGTCGAAATTCAGTGGACTAATCTCAACATAAATGGCATAGTCTCTTAATAGATCCACCGGAACACCTACAACTCCAACTGTATTTTAGAAGGAAATCCAGACTCTATCAGATACTGGTTTCCGATTCAGATGAGCTTCACAGACCTCCTGATTTTTTTGGGGACACTGTTTTTGTTAACTTACATATATTACTTACGAACTAGGGTTCCCTTCTAAACCGATTCCTACACCACACTGTATGAGATATGGCACGCGTAAAACAACAAGTCTGACTCATCTCAGAATTTGGGTTGTCAGCAGTCAAAAGACTAACAACGCAGGACAAGTTAGAGCTATTAGTCCTTCAGAAGCTGTATTTATAAGGATATCCACTAAAAGAGTTCATTAATACTATTTTCTACATTCCAGGAAGATACAATTGAATTATGTGATGTCGAACCATGCCATCTTTCTCTTGAAATATGTTTTTTCAGAGATATGCGGCATTGAAAGTAGATCAAGCTGATTGAGAAGTCTCACAAGATGAACGAGCTAAGGCCAAGTGGAACCAAATTAAGTTGAAGCCAATAAGTCAACACTACCTCCTCCACCTGCGTAGATCGAAAGAGTTTTTCATCCCTGAAAAGAGTACTTAGGTACTAATTTCAGAGAAAGGTAGAGAATATTCGCGTAGGGTAGTGGGGTTCATGGTGATGATCCAAATCTAATAACAAGACATTTTGAAATCGACTCTAAGAAATGGGTTTAGAGGTAATGAAGTTAAAAAATTGACTCGATGCACTCAACTCACGTCTGCCTTGGTAGATCTACCAGAAGGTTAGTACCTAATTAGGTGTAAATAGATCTAATAAGAGAAAGATTTGGTGAGATGGGAATGTGGAGACATCAAAGCTAGATTAGTGGCAAAGATTAATAGTCAACGCAAAGGCTTGACTATCAGAATACCTTTTCGTCAGTTAGATATATGTGCCCTAGAAGCCAGAATTGGCTGACACTTGTAATACACTTCTAGGGGCAAAATTATAATTTTGACTAAAATCAATAAAATGGGTTATTTTCTATCACATATGTGTATTTAGTGTCTGTGATACATCCTTTGAGTTAATGGTAATGATAATTCATATTTTCAAGAGTTGAAAATTTAAGACATGAATAATCATTATTAACTCATAAAATGCTCCGACCATAGGATCATCACGAGGATGGTGATTGATCCGGAAGGTTGGTGTACAATCGCTTCTCTTTAGTAGATGAGTCTTGAGTCTACGGTGTGGAGACACCGGAGCGAGAGTACAGGTACTCGTTAGAGAACGAGGGCACTGAGCGTGACCACCTCGAGTAGTCATTAGGGAGTCTACCTTCTCGTCAATGACTGACTCGATGCTGCAGTAGTGTGTCTGGTTCTTTGACCTGAGATGCATCGGCAGTTCACCTTGAGGGTGTTATAGTTTGACTACACCATTACTCGGTCTCCTAGCCATATGGAACCCTGAGGTGTATGTTGGCTATAGCATGTTCATTGTAGGAACTGGATTGCATCAAGATGGAATCTATCTACCTCGGTGGTAGAGGAGCAGCCCTATGATGATCATGAGAATCAAGTCCAGAAATCCATGGCCATGGTAGAGTGAAATAATAGAAAGAGTTTCTATTTAGATTTTCACATTGGACTCGAATCGAATGATTACATCATATGACAGAGACTAGGGTTTGACGAGTTCACCTTAACCCTAATCTGATCGGGGCTCAAGATAGAAGAACTTGAATCACACAGGTAGCTGCACCAAGAGGTTCGCATTCAGCTCTGATGGGTTGCCACCATATACTGCTAGGTGTCACTGGTGGATTTTGGGAGCAATTAGAATGATTTAGATGATCGATCATTCTAGCTGTTCGAATCAGAAGAGTTCTGATCCATCGAAAGGAGTTTCGATGATGTCGATGATAGAGATCATGACATATCCCATTACCATACAGAACTGAACCTAACTGGGTCACACAAACAAGGGTTTGAATCTGGTGATCATCAATTGAACTGATCTAGTTCAATTGATCTGAATGAGATTCAATTAGGTTCAAGGAAATCGTGCTAGCACTCGATTGAACCTAACGTTCTTCTTTTGCTATCATAAATAAGTTGTCCTGTCTGAGCCAAAGGAGTTTGTGCTCAAATCAGAGGCCTTCATATGGTCTGACTGGAGGTTGTCCAAGTCAGAAAAGGTTGTCTTATTTGTAAGACATTACCTGCCATTTTTGGTCACCTGCCATTTCTTGTTCTTTGACTTTGGTCAAAAGTCTACCTTTGACTGGTCAAACGTTGACCATTGACACTTTGACTTTTGACCACATGTCATGCACCTATTGGAGAGCTGGTGGGGGCCTGTCCCCCTGCCAGAACCTGGCAAGGAGAAGGGCGCACGCCACCCTAGGCGTGTGCCCAAGTTGGAGGCGCCTAGGAGTCCTTGTTGGACAAGGACTCCATCTCCTTTTTGGATTCCAATTAGAGTTCTTCTAAGAACCAACTTTGACTGGTCTTAGGCACCCTCTAAGGAGGAATCCAGGGGACTCTATTCCCACCAATCAGATTTAGATCTGATTTCACAAAGGGTTGTGATTGGTTGGGAAGAAGAGGAGTTGGATCACAGCTTAGTCTATAAATAAGACCCTGCGCCCAACTCAGATTAAGAATGAATTCAATTGAGAAACCCCACGCCCCAAGGCTGCCTCTCCCCTCCTTCTCCATGCCATAGTCTCTTCTCCCCTTGCTCTCCACGTCCAAAAGGAGTTTTGGACCTTGGTTGGTGCGATTCAGATCAAAGAAAGGCGATCAAAAATAAGAAGGCTGCGCTGCTGCAAAGGACGACTGCTCATCTTCAAAAAGAGTTTTGAAGATCCTCCAGATCAGATCCAGATCTAATTTTTGGAGGTGTGATAGAGAAGAAGAGGATCTCCAGATCCAACCCGAGTGGATACCGGTAGAGGCCAGGCGCTTGCGTGGCTAAGATCCAGAACCTTCCGCTGCAAACAGGATCATCAACAGGGTAATAGGATTACCCAGATCAGGTAAATTAAATTTGATTTAATTTATCTTTTAATTTTATTTTATTAAAATAATAAGAATTCAGATCTGAAACATATCAAGATCTGATTGGGATCAAGAGAAAAATTTTTGAAATATATCTCTTGATCTGATCAGATCTGAACGAACCTGGACCGGGAAATCAGGATTTTCCTTCAACTGGTATCAGAGCCATGGTTCTAAAATTATTTAGATCTGATTTTAAATTTATTTTAATTAAAAAATAATTGATTTTAGATGTCACATGAGATGTGATCAGATCTGAAATCAGAAAAAATTAAAATTAAATGATTTGGATCTAAGATTAGAAGATATGCATGACTAGTTCTAGAATAGAATAGTTCTATAGAATAGTCTTGCATGTTTTTGATTTAATCTGATTAAATCATATTTTAGATCTTTTATTTACTATTTTTTGATATTATAAGTGTTATAATAACATCTAAAAAATAGCAAATAAAAATTATTTAATTTTTAAATATCATATGAGATATGATTGATGCATGTCTAGACTAGTTGTAGAATAGTTCTACATAATTGTCTAGATTAGAATTTATTTTGATTAGATCAATTTAAATCTAATTTTTTAGATTATTATGAGATAATTTAGATCTGAAAATATGCATGATTATGATACATGAGATGTATGCAAAATATGCCATGATTAGATCTAACTTTATATATGAGATATATGATATAGATCTGATACTGTTTTGTAGTATTGAATGTTCCTGATTAAGGCGTTCCTCTTGGCCGTCCGGTCATAAGAACGAAGAAGGGTTTAAAGGCCCTCTCTTCCCATTCGATGGGGTGTTCTTATGATGTGTAGGGGTGCTGCGTGTTCGTCCTTAATCAGAAACCCAAAACTTACTTTCTGCAAAACCCTAGATCCTGAAACCCTAGGATTTATTGTGCATATTTTGTTTATGAACCCTACTTAATTAAGAATTAAGTTTATGGAATATTAATTAGGTCTAAAATTGAGAATTTTCAGATCTAAGACATATTCATAATACTGGGTTCGGGCTTGGGTAGCTCAATTAGGTCTAAGCGGTTGATCAAACCGAATCAAGAGTTGGTTAGATGGGATCAACAATGCTTAAATTGACCAGCCTAATAGGATTAAGTCTGGGTCAAGATCGAGTCACGATCAAGCAAGACCTAATTAGGCTCAGAGGTTAGAGTCTGGATTGTAGGCTAACCCAATTGGTTCTGGACTCAACAATTTGGTGTCTAAGGTAAGTTTGGCACATACGACCGACTGGTTTTTAATTGGAAGCTACTCGACCTGAATGCGTTCTTGTACGAGTTAATGGCATATTCCTTCCACCGGTCTCACTTACCTGGCCATATCTGTTGACACAGTTCTGATCTGAGGTGGTCAATAATCCGAGCTAACCCATGCCACTAGGTTAGTCATAATTGTTATGACTAAGCCAAGTCTAGTTTAATGAGACCTGAATCAATTCTCCCTAAGAAAAGATTAAGTCTGAGGTCTTCCACCATTGTAGATGTGCGGGCCCTTCCCGGGGTTGATTGTTCTCGGCTGGATACAGTGGCTCAGTTGCACCGGGAAGATGCAACCATGTCTATTAGGCATTGGATGCTATGGGCTGGAGGATGAGTTGGGCTCAATATTTCGGATACGGTGAGAGACTCAATTAGGAACCCAGTCTATGCAAATGGTGGGTCTGACTTAACTAAGGAGTGGATCAATATTCGGATACGGTGAGATTCATGAATTAGAGACCAAGTTTGGGTGCACCATGATTAGAGAATCATTGAACAAGAGTTGTTCACTCATTGGCTAACCCATCACCAATAACTGTTAGGTGAGGTGATGAGTCAGTTGGTGAGACCGCACCACCCACTAGAAATCATTATCGTGGAGATTTTCGCATCTCTACAGAGGGAGTGTAGGGATCCGAGAAAATAGTGGGAGCTAATTTGTTTAAAAATAAAATCCCTAAACAAATTGGTCAAGTCAAAATTACAGTATCTAACTAGAATCTTTGACTCTCTACAGGAAAATGTCTGCGTCAAACCCATTGGCACGTATCCTGGACACACATAGACTGACTGGACCCAATTATAAAGATTGGCTCAGGAACTACAAAATTATTTTGGGTTCGAGAAGTTAACCCATGTTTTGGACCAGGACCCTCCCACCTTACCAGCCCGTCCATCTGTTGAACAGAGAGCGTCTCTGGAAAAATGGATTGACGAAGATAATAAGGCCAGATATTACATGTTGGGCTCGATGTCTGATGAGCTCCAGCGCCAACATGAAGGATATCGGGACTGCTCGCCAAATGTTGGCTCACCTGCAGGAGATGTTTGGTGAACAGAGTCGCGCAGCCAAATATCAAGTCACGAAATGACTTTTTAAGGCTAAGATGCGTGATGGGCAGTCAGTCCAAGATCACTGTCTGACAATGATCAAGGACATGGAAGAGCTTGAGAAGCTCGGTGTGAAGTTGGACTTGGACCTGCAGAACGATATTATTCTGCAATCCTTGACTGATGCATATGGGCAATTCATCATGAATTACCACATGCATAAACTTCAAGAATTCCTTGGCCGAGTTAATGAATATGCTGGTTACCGCTGAGCTTTCTATGAAAGGTTCTAAAGGCTCAGTTCTTGCTATGGAACGGACTTCTTCCAAAAGAAAGTCTTATGGAAAGAAAAAGAAGTCTGTGAAAAAGCAAAAGGTGGAAGGATCAAAGAAGAAGAAGGCAGAATCGAAGAAAAAGGCCGATGGCAAAGGAAAGTGTTTCCATTGCAACAGCGACGGCCATTGGAAGCGGAACTGCCCTACTTACCTGGCCACCCTGAAGAACAAGAAGGAAGGTCCTTCTGGAGGTATGCTCGTTATTGAGTCTAACCTTACGGTTTCTTCTGCATCCAGTTGGGTGCTTGACTCTGGTTCTAGTGCTCATCTGTGCACTTCTATGCAGGGTCTTGAGGATAGCAGGAGGCTGAGGGATGGAGACATGATCCTACGCGTCGGTAATGGAGCAAGAGTTGCTGCAGTAGCCGTGGGAACATACCCTCTTCGATTACCATCTGGTTTAGACTTAGTTTTGAAAGACTGTTATTTTGTGCCTGCAGCTAGCAGGAATTTGATTTCTGTTTCATGCTTAGCACAAGAAGGTTATGTGATCACCTTCTTTAAGGACCATTGTAACATTCTTTATGAAAGAAATAAAATTGCAAATGGTTTCCTTATTAATGGTCTTTATCAGCTACATATTGATGTACCTGTTCTAACTATCGAGCAAAACGTGAATGCCAAACGACCTAGGGATAGTCCAAACGACAGATATCTATGGCACCTGAGATTAGGTCATATAGCAGAAGATAGGATCAACAAATTGGAGAAAAATGGGCTATTGAGTCCATTGACTTTCGAGTCATATCCAACTTGTGAATCCTGTCTTCAAGGCAAAATGACTAAACTCCCTTTTGTTGGACATGGGGAGAGGGCCACAGATCTCCTTGCCCTAGTACATACTGATGTGTGCGGCCCATTTGATGTGCCGGCTAGAGGCAATTTTGTCTACTTCATTACCTTTACCGATGATCTGTCTAGGTATGGGTATGTGTATCTTATGAGACACAAGTCTGAAGCCTTTGAAAAGTTCAAAGAATTCAGACATGAAGTAGAAAAACAAACAGGAAAACCCATTAAGGTTCTTCGATCAGATCGAGGAGGTGAATACCTTAGCAGGGAATTCCTAGACTATCTCAAGGATAATGGCATAGTCTCTCAATGGACTCCACCAGGAACACCTCAACTCAACGGGGTTTCAGAATGGAGAAATCGGACTCTATTAGATATGGTTCGATCCATGATGAGCTTCACAGACCTCCCTGATTTTCTTTGGGGACACTCATTGTTAACTTCAATCTATCTACTGAATAGGGTTCCCTCTAAAACCGTTCCTACCACACCGTATGAGATATGGCACGGTAAGAAACCAAGTCTGAGTCATCTCAGAATTTGGGGTTGTCCGGCTCATGTCAAAAGACAACAAGCGGACAAGTTAGAGTTTAGGTCCTTTCAGAGCTCGATTCATAGGATATCCTAAAGAGTCATTAGGATACTATTTCTACATTCCAGAAGACCACAATGTGATTGTGAGTCGACATGCCATCTTTCTTGAAAAATAGTTTATTCAAGATAGCGGCATTGGAAAAGCAGATCAAGCTTGATGAGAAAGTCTCACAAGCAGAACGAGCTAAGGACCAAGTGGAACCAAATCAGGTTGAGCCAATAAGAACACTACCTCCTCCACCTCGTAGATCGGAAAGAGTTTCCCGTCCCCCTGAAAGATACTTAGGTATTATTTCAGAGGATGTAGAGGAAATGTTCCTCGTAGGTAATGGTGCTCATGGTGATGATCCCAAAACCTACAACGAGGCGATATCAGATATCGACTCCGAGAAATGGCTAGAGGCAATGCAGTCAGAAATTGACTCGATGCACTCAAACCAAGTCTGGACCTTGGTAGATCCACCAGAAGGTATAGTACCTATTGGATGTAAATGGATCTTCAAGAGAAAGATTGGTGCAGATGGGAATGTGGAGACATTCAAGGCTAGATTGGTGGCAAAAGGTTATAGTCAACGCGAAGGCATTAGACTATCAGGATACCTTTTCCCCAGTAGCTATGCTAAAATCCATCCGCACATTGCTTGCTGTTGCAGCCTATTTCGATTATGAAATATGGCAAATGGACGTGAAAACGGCATTCCTTAAATGGATATCTTGAGGAAGATATCTATATGGAACAGCCGCTAGGTTTCACATCCAGTGATACTGATCACAAGGTTTGCAAGCTGCAAAGGTCCATATATGGACTTAAGCAAGCATCTCGGAGCTGGAACACTCGTTTCAATGATGTGATCAAAAAGTTTGGTTTCATCAAAAATGAAGAGGAACCATGTGTTTTCAAAAGGGTCAGTGGGAGCGCTGTTGTCTTCCTCGTATTGTACGTGGATGACATCCTCCTTATTGGGAATGATATTCCCATGTTGACATCAGTCAAGATGTGGTTGTCCAAGGAATTCTCCATGAAAGACCTAGGTGAAGCATCCTTTATTCTAGGAATTAAGGTCTATAGGGATAGACCGAATAGGATGCTAGGACTTTCACAGAAGATGTACATAGAGAAAGTACTAAAGAGGTTTAGTATGGAAAACTCTAAGAGGGGATTAATACCCTTCAGACATGGTATTCATCTTTCCAAGAAGATGTGCCCCAGCACACCTGAGGAAATAGAACGCATGAGCAAGATCCCTTATGCTTCTGCAATAGGGAGCCTCATGTATGCCATGCTATGTACACGACCTGATATAGCCCATGCTGTGAGTGTCACAAGCAGATATCAGTCAAATCCAGGTGAAGAACACTGGACTTCTGTGAAATGTATCCTTAAGTACTTGAGAAGAACTAAGGATATGATGTTGGTCTTTGGTAACGGAGAACTCCTGGTCCAGGGATACACAGACTCGGACTTCATGTCCGATATAGATGATCGAAAGTCGACATCTGGCAGACTGTTTGTGCTGGAAGAGTTCCAAGCAAACGGTGATACCACCCCATCCACGATTACCTCAAAAAGGGTTACGTCGAGGTCAAGAGAGTCAACTCCGCAGATAATGTGGCAGACCCACTTACAAAGCCGTTGGGCCAGCAGAAGATCGAAGCCCACCTTGAGAAGATGGGACTTAGACTTGTAGCCAATTGGCTTTAGGACAAGTGGGAGATTGTTAGATATATGTGCCCTAGAAGCCAGAATTGGCTGACACTTGTAATACACTTCTAGGGGCAAAATTATAATTTTGACTAAAATCAATAAATGGGTTATTTTCTATCACATATGTGTATTTAGTGTCTGTGATACATCCTTTGAGTTAATGGTAATGATAATTCATATTTTCAAGAGTTGAAAATTTAAGACATGAATAATCATTATTAACTCATAAATTGCTCCTGACCATAGGATCATCACGAGGATGGTGATTGATCCGGAAGGTTGGTGTACAATCGCTTCTCTTTAGTAGATGAGTCTTGAGTCTACGGTGTGGAGACACCGGAGCGAGAGTACAGGTACTCGTTAGAGAACGAGGGCACTGAGCGTGACCACCTCGAGTAGTCATTAGGGAGTCTACCTTCTCGTCAATGACTGACTCGATGCTGCAGTAGTGTGTCTGGTTCTTTGACCTGAGATGCATCGGCAGTTCACCTTGAGGGTGTTATAGTTTGACTACACCATTACTCGGTCTCCTAGCCATATGGAACCCTGAGGTGTATGTTGGCTATGACATGTTCATTGTAGGAACTGGATTGCATCAAGATGGAATCTATCTACCTCGGTGGTAGAGGAGTAGCCCTATGATGATCATGAGAATCAAGTCCAGAAATCCATGGCCATGGTAGAGTGAAATAATAGAAAGAGTTTCTATTTAGATTTTCACATTGGACTCGAATCGAATGATTACATCATATGACAGAGACTAGGGTTTGACGAGTTCACCTTAACCCTAATCTGATCGGGGCTCAAGATAGAAGAACTGAATCACACAGGTAGCTGCACCAAGAGGTTCGCATTCAGCTCTGATGGGTTGCCACCATATACTGCTAGGTGTCACTGGTGGATTTTGGGAGCAATTAGAATGATTTAGATGATCGATCATTCTAGCTGTTCGAATCAGAAGAGTTCTGATCCATCGAAAGGAGTTTCGATGATGTCGATGATAGAGATCATGACATATCCCATTACCATACAGAACTGAACCTAACTGGGTCACACAAACAAGGGTTTGAATCTGGTGATCATCAATTGAACTGATCTAGTTCAATTGATCTGAATGAGATTCAATTAGGTTCAAGGAAATCGTGCTAGCACTCGATTGAACCTAACGTTCTTCTTTTGCTATCATAAATAAGTTGTCCTGTCTGAGCCAAAGGAGTTTGTGCTCAAACAGAGGCCTTCATATGGTCTGACAGGAGGTTGTCCAAGTCAGAAAAGGTTGTCTTATTTGTAAGACACTACCTGCCATTTTTGGTCACCTGCCATTTCTTGTTCTTTGACTTTGGTCAAAAGTCTACCTTTGACTGGTCAAACGTTGACCATTGACACTTTGACTTTTGACCACATGTCATGCACCTATTGGAGAGCTGGTGGGGGCCTGTCCCCCTGCCAGAACCTGGCAAGGAGAAGGGCGCACGCCACCCTAGGCGTGTGCCCAAGTTGGAGGCGCCTAGGAGTCCTTGTTGGACAAGGACTCCATCTCCTTTTTGGATTCCAATTAGAGTTCTTCTAAGAACCAACTTTGACTGGTCTTAGGCGCCCTCTAAGGAGGAATCCAGGGGACTCTATTCCCACCAATCAGATTTAGATCTGATTTCACAAAGGGTTGTGATTGGTTGGGAAGAAGAGGAGTTGGATCACAGCTTAGTCTATAAATAAGACCCTGCGCCCAACTCAGATTGTAAGAGATGCAATTCAATTGAGATCATACCCCACGCCCCAAGGCTGCCTCTCCCCTCCTTCTCCACACCATAGTCTCTTCTCCCCTTGCTCTCCACGTCCAAAAGGAGTTTTGGACCTTGGTTGGTGCGATTCAGATCAAAGAAAGGCGATCAAAAATAAGAAGGCTGCGCTGCTGCAAAGGACGACTGCTCATCTTCAAAAGAGTTTTGAAGATCCTCCAGATCAGATCCAGATCTGATTTTTGGAGGCGTGATAGAGAAGAAGAGGATCCCCAGATCCAACCCGAGTGGATACCGGTAGAGGCCAGGCGCTTGCGTGGCTAAGATCCAGAACCTTCCGCTGCAAACAGGATCATCAACAGGGTAATAGGATTACCCAGATCAGGTAAATTAAATTTGATTTAATTTATTTTTTAATTTTATTTTATTAAAATAATAAGAATCAGATCTGAAACATATCAAGATCTGATTGGGATCAAGAGAAAAATTTTTGAAATATATCTCTTGATTTGATCAGATCTGAACAAACCTGGACCGGGAAATCAGGATTTCCCTTCAATATCATAGACACTAAATACATATTTATGATAGAAAATAACTAATTTTATTATTTATAGTCAAAATTATAATTTTGCCCCTAGAAGTGTATTACAAGTGTCAGCCAATTCTGGCTTATAGGGCACACATATCTAACAGCGATCTCCATCATCGACATCATCGAAATATCTTTCGATCGATTAAAACTTTTCTTATTCATACAATTAGAATGATTGATCATCAAAATCATTCTAATTTCTCCTAAAATCCACCAGTAACATCTAGTAGTATATGGTGGCAACCCATCAGAATTAAAAGTGAACCTCTTGATGTAGTTACTTGTGTGATTGGGTTCTTCTATCTTGAGTCTCGACAGGATTAGGGTTAAGGTGAACTCATCAAACCCAATGTCCATCATATGAATTAGTCATTCGATTCAAGTCCAATGTGAAAATTCTAATAGAAACTCTTTCTATCATCTTCACTCTGCCATGGCCATGGACTTAAAATCTCAATCTCATGATTATCATCGGGCTACTCCTCATCTACCAAGGTAGATAGATCTCTTATTAGTACAATCCAATTCCTACAATAAACATGCTATAGCCAACATACACCTCAGTGTTCTGAATGGTTAGGAGATCGAGTTATGGTGTAGTCAAACTATAACACCCTCAAGATGAACTATCGATACACCTCAGATCAGAAAACCAGATACACCATTGTAGCATCGAGCCAATCATCGATGAGAAGGTAGACTTTTTTATGACTGCTCGAGGTGGTCACGCTCAGTGCCCTCATTCTCTAATGAGTATCTATACTCACACTCCAGTGTCTCCACACCATAGACTCAAGACACATCTATCCTAAAAAAGCGATCGTACACCAACCTTTTGGATCGATCACCATCCTCATGATAATCCTATGGTCGGAAGCTATTTATGAGTTAAATATGAAAATTAATGTCTTAAATTTTCAACTCTTAAAAATATGAATTATCATTACCATTAACTCAAAGGATGTATCATAGATACTTTAAATACACACTATGATAGAAAATAATTTTTTTATTAATTTATAGTCAAAATTATAAAATTGCTCTTAGAAGTGTATTACAAGTGTTTAGCCAGTCTGACTTCTAGGGAACACATCTAACAGACTTCCACTTGACCTAAAGTCAATTAGCTATAAGTCTAAGTTCCATCTTCTCAAGATAGGCTTCGATCTTCTACTTGCTCAATGGCTTTGTCAGTGGGTCAGCTACATTATCTATAATGTCGACTCTCCTAACCTCGACATATCCCTTCTTGAGGTAATCGCAGATGAGGTGGTATCGCCGCTCGATGTGCTTGTATTTTTGATGAGACCTTGGCTCCTTAGCCAGGGCTATGGCACTATTGTTGTCGCAGTAGAGAGGGACGACATTTGATGGCATCACTCCAAGCTTTGCAGCAAACTTCTTATACCAGAATGCCTTCTTTATAGCTTTCAATGTAGCAATGTACTCTATTTTCATGATGGAATCTGCTATCACAGTCTGCTTGGAACTCTTCCAGCTGACAGCACCACCATTGCACACAAACAGACTTCCAAATGTCGACTTTTGATCATCTATATCGGACATAAAATTTAAGTTTGTATATCCCTAGACCTGGAGTACTTCATTACCAAAGACTAGAAACATATCCTTAGTCCTTCTCAAGTACTTTAGGATACATTTCAATAAAAAACCAGTGCTCTTCATCTGGATTCAACTGATACCTGCTCGTGACACTTATAATATAAGCAATATCAGGTCGCGTACATAGCATGGCATACATGAGACTCCCTATTACTGAAGCATAAGGGATCTCACTCATGTGTTCAATCTCCTCAGGTGTGTTGGGACATATTTTCTTGGAGAGATGAATGCCATGTCTGAAGGGCACTTTATCTCTCTTGGAGTTTTCCATGCTAAACCTTTTTAGCACCTCCTCTATGTATATCTTCTATGAGAGACCCAGCATCCTATTTGGTCTATCCCTACAGACCTTAATTTCTAGAATAAAGAATGCTTCTCCTAGATCTTTCATAGAGAACTCCTTTGACAACTACATTTTGACCGTAGGCAACATGGAAATATCATTTCCAATTAGGAGGATGTCATCCACGTACAGTATGAGGAAGACAATAGCGCTCTCACTGATCTTTTTTAAAACATAGGGCTCCTCCTCATTCTTGATGAATCCAAATGATTTGATCACATCATTGAAATGAGCATTTCAGCTCTGAGATGCTTGCTTAAGTCCATATATCGACCTTTGCAGCTTGCATACCTTGTGATCATTATCACTGGATGTGAAACCTAGCGGCTGTTCCATATAGATATCTTCCTCAAGATATCTATTTAAGAATGTTATTTTCACATCCATCTATCATATTTCATAATCGAAATAGGCTGCAATAGCAAGCAATATGCGGATGGATTTCAGCATGGCTATTGGTGAAAAAATATCCTGATAGTCAATGCCTTCGCGCTGACTATACCCTTTCACTACGAGACTTGCTTTGAATGTCTCTACATTTCCATCGACACCTATCTTTCTCTTGAAGATCCATTTACACCCAATAGGTACTATACCTTCAGGTGGATCTACCAAGGTCTGGACTCGATTCGAGTGCATTGAGTCAATCTCTAACTTCATTGCCTCTAACCATTTTTCGGAGTCGATATTTGATATTGCCTTATCATAGATTTTGAGATCATCACCATGAACCTCATTTTTCATGAGGAACATTTTCTCTACATCCTCTGAAATAGTACCTAAGTACCTTTCAGGGGGATGAAAAATTCTTTTTGATCTATGAGGTGGATAAGGTAGTGATTGTACTGGCTCAATCTGATTGGGTTCCATAGATTCCTTGGCTCGTTGTTCTTGGGAGACTTTCTTCTCGAGCCTAATCTATCTTTCGATGCCACCATCTTGAATAAACTATTTTTTAAGAAAGATGGCATGTCGACTCACAATCACATTGTGATCTTCCAAAAGATAGAAAAAATATCTTAATGACTCTTTAGGATATTCAATAAATCGAGCTCTAAAGGACCTAGACTCTAATTTGTCTGCCTATTGTCTCTTGACATGGGTAGGACAATCCCAAATTTTGAGATGACTCAGACTTGGTTTCTTACCATTTCATATCTCATATGGTGTGGTAAGAACAATTTTAGATGAAACCCTATTTAGTAGATATATAGCGATTAACAAACTATATCCCCAAAAAAACTCAGGGAGGTCCGTGAAGCTCATCATGGATCGAACCATATCTAATAGGATCCAATTTCTTCGTTCTAAAATCTCACTGAGTTGAGGCATCCAGGTGGAGTCCATTGAGAGACTATGTCATTATCCTTAAGATAGTCTAAAAATTTTCGACTAAGGTATTCGCCTCCTAGATCTGATCAAAGAACCTTAATGGGTTTTTCTATCCATTTTTCTACTTTAAGTCTGAATTTCTTGAACTTTTCAAAAGCTTCAGACTTGTGTCGCATCAAATACACATACCTGTACCGAGATAAATCATCGATAAAGATGATGAAGTAGATGTAATTACCCCTAGCTGGCATATCAAATGGGCCGCATACATTAGTATGTACTAAGGCAAGTAGGTCTGTGGCCTTTTCCCTATGTCCCACAAAAGGAAGCTTGATTATTTTGCCATGAAGGCATGATTTACAAATTGGATATGACTCGAAAGTCAACGGACTCAATAGCCTGGATTTCTTCAATTTGTTAATCCTGTCTTCAGCTATATGACCTAACCTAAGGTGCCGAAGATACCTATCATTTAGACTATCCCTAGGTCGCTTTGATCCTATGGCATTCACATTTTGCTCAATATTAAAAATAGAAACATAATATGTAACTGATAGAGACCATTTATAAGAAAATCACTTGCAATTTTATTTCTTTCATAAAAAATATTATAATAGTCCTTAAAAAAACTAATTACATAGCCTTCCTATGCTAAACATGAAATAGAAATTAAATTTCTGCTTGCTGCAGGCACATAAAAATAGTCCCTAAATACTAAGTCTAATCCTAACGGTAATCATAAAGGGTAGGTTTTCATGGCCATAGTAGTAACTCTTGCACAATTCTCGATGTGTAGGATCATCTCACCATCCCTTAGCCTCCTGCTATCCTCAAGATCCTGCATAGAAGTGCATAAGTGAGCACTAGAACTAAAGTCAAGCATCCAACTAGATGTAGAAGAAACCATAAGATTAGATTCTATAATGAGCATACCTCCAGAAGGACCTGCCTCATTCTTGTTCTTCAGGCTGGCTAGGTAAAGAGGGCAGTTTCACTTTCAATGGCCATCAATGTTGCAATAAAAATATTTTTCTTTATCAGCGGCCTTCTTCTTTGGCTCTGCCTTCTTCTTCTTTCCACCATCCACCTTCTGTTTCTTCACAGACTTCTTTTTCTCAAAAGATTTTTTTTTGAAAGAAATCTGCTCCACAGTAAGTACTAAGCCTTTAAAACCTTTATAGAAAGCTCACCAGTAACCAACATATTCATAAGCTCAGCTAAGGTATTCTGAAGTTTATGCATATGGTAGTTCATGATGAACTACCCGTACGCATCAGTCAAGGACTACAGAATTATATCAATTTGTAGATCTTGATCTAACTTGACACCAAGCTTCTTAAGCTGTTCTAAGTTCTTGATCATCATTAGACAATGATCTTGGACCGACTGTCCACATGCATCTAAGTCTTAAATAGTCTTTTAGTGACTTAATATTTGGCTACACGACTCTGTTCACCAAACAACTCTTGTAGGTGAGCCAACATTTGGGGAGTAGTCATAATGTCTTCATATTGTTGTTGGAGCTCATCAGACATTGAACCCAACATGTAGTACCTGACTTTGTTATCTTCATCCGTTCACTTCTCGAAAGATGCTCTATAATCAGCAGATGGATGGGTTGGTAAGGTGGGAGGATCCTATTCCAACATATAAGTCAACTTCTTAGAACCCAAAATAATTTTAAAGTTCTAGAGCCAATCCTTGTAGTTAGGTCTGGTCAGTCTATGAGTGTCCAGGATATGGGCTAGTGGGTTGGATGCAGATATCTTTCTGTAGAGAGTCAAAATTTCTAATTAAATTTTATAATTAGGCTTAACTAATTTATTTAGAATTTTATTTTTAAATAAATTAGACTCTTACTATTTACTCGAATCCCTATACTTTCTTAGCAGAGATGTAAAAATCTCCACAATCATTGATTTCTAGTGGATGGTGCAGTCCCACCAATTGGCTCACCACCTCACCTAACATTTATTGATGATGGATCAATCGATGAGTGGACAACCTTATCCAATGATTCTCTAATCATGGTGCATCCAAACCTGATCTCTAATTCATGAAGCTCGTCGTATCCAAAATATTGCTCCACTTCTTAGTTAACTCAGACCATTTGCATGAATTGGATTTTTGATTGGATTCCTCATTGTATCTGAAATATTGAGCCCAACCCATCCTCCAACCCATAGCATCCAATGCCTAATAGACATGGTTACGTCTTTCCTGTGCAACTAAACCACTGTATCTAGCCAAGAACAATCAACCCTGGGAAGGACCCGCACATCTACAATGGTGGAAGACCTTAGACTTAATATTTTCTTAGGAAGATTTAATTTAGGTCTCTTTAAACTTGACTTGACTTAGTTATAATAATTATGACTAACCTAGTGGCATGGGTTGGCTTAAATTATTAGCCACCTCAAATCAGAACTGAGTCGACACAAATGGCTAGATAAGTAAGACTGGTGGAAGGAATATACCATTAACTCGATAAGAATGCATTCAGGTTGAGTAGCTCTCAATTAAAAATTAGTTGGTCATATCTGCTAGACTTACCTTAGACACCAAATTATCGAATCAAAATCAATTGGGTTAGCCTACAATCTAAGTTCGAACCATGGAGCCAAATTAGGTCTTGACTTAATCGAGTCACATCTCAATGTGATTCGATCATAACCCAGACTTAATCCTATTAGGCTGGTTAAATCTAAGCTTTTTTTGATCTCACCTAACCATCTCTTGATTCGGTTTGATCAACTGCTAGACCTAATTGAGCTACCCAATCTTGAACCCAATTTTATGAATATATCTTAGATCTAAAAATTCATAATTTTTAGATCTAATTAATTTCATACTCTTAATTTTTAATTAAGTTTTGAATTCATGAACAAAACATGTAATAAAATCTTAGGGTTTTAGAATCTAGGGTTTTGTAGAAAAATAAATTTTAATTTCTGATTAAGAACGAATGTGCAGCAGCCCTACACATCATAAGAACATCCTATCGAATGGAAGAAGAGGGCCTTTAAATCCTACTTTTTTCTTATGACAGGATGGCCAAGTAGAACGTCTTAATCAAAAATATAATTTCTACTACAAAACTAGTTAGATCTAAATTATATATCGCATATACAATTAATTATCTAACTTATACATATTTTGCAGACATCTCATGTATCACAACTAAATTAAATATGCATACTTTCAGATCTAATATATCACATATAATATCTAACAAACAGAATTTAAATTTGATCACATCATACAAAACTATGCTAAATATTTTATAGAACTATTCTATAACTAGTCTAAGCATGCATCTTTCATATCTCATATGAATAAATTAAAAATTAAAAATTTTATTTTTTATTTTTTAAATCTAATTACAATAATTATAATATTAAAAAAATAAAAATTAAATAAATTTAAAATTATATTTAATTAAATTAAATACATAATCATACTAGACTACATATAGAACTATTCTATCCCTAGTCTAATTATGCATCTCATACATATTAGATCTGAATGATTTAATTTTTTAATTTTTTAATTTTAAATTTAATCACACCTGATGTTATATTTAAAATATTTTAATATCAAATCATAAATAAATATAAAATCAGATCTAAGATAGATCAGAAAAACTACTAACGTAGCTCTGATACCATTTGAAGAAAAATTCTGTTTTCCGACACAGGATCGTTTAGATTTGATTGGATCTAAAAAAATATTTTAATTTTTTTTTTAAGATTCTAATTAAGTTTAAGATATCTCAAATTTAATCTTTTAATATATGATATTAAGATTAAAAATAAAAATTAAATATAACTAATTTCATACCTTGTATTTTGGGTAATCAGATTATCCTATGATGATCCTAATCTATCCTAAGTTTCTGGAAGGAGCCATGCATGCACCTGGTCTTAATCGATATCCACTCAGGCAGGATCTAGACATCTTCTCCTTATAAATCTTTTCTCCAAATATCAGATCTAAATCTAATCTAAAAGTCCTTCGAAACAATTTATGAATGTAGCGTGTCTGTCTCATGAACACCATCGTGTAGATACTGAACTCTTCATAAATTTGATTGGATCTTCTTCTCAGATTTATTTCCAACATTTGGCACATAGAAAAAGTAGAGACAGAGGATCAGAGAGGGTATGGAAGATGGAAGGGGTGACAGCCTTTGGGTATGAAAATTATTTCTTTCGTGAAGAGCCTTGGCGCAAGGGTTCTTATATAAAAGCATAGCGCCAAGTTAGAGTCCCTCTTTGATCAAAATCCTTATTTATTCAACCATTGGGACTTCTAAACCTGATCTCCATGAAAAACCCTAGATCTCATCTAATTTTGATGTAATAAATCAATCTAGAAGGTGGCGGCATGAGTAGATAAGGAAGGGTCCACTGCGCCTAGGACTCTTCCCTTAAGAGATTGATCCAAATAAAACTCTATCAAAACTTAGTCTAGGCACCTTAAAAAATTATGAAATTTGGTACACCCAATATATGACTCATGGTCTATCACATGTCCAAAAATCTAATCAAAAAAATTTCTAAAGAATTTTCTAAAAGCCTCTGATCAGGTGACCATCAATTCTCTCAATTAGATCATCTTTTGACCCTAGTCCAATTTGACTATGAATGAATTTAATTTCTATAATTAATCTAATCTAAACTTATTATAGTTAGATGAAAATAAACTCATTGAAAATACAAGAATGAGTTAAATTAAATTTGACTTAGTTGTGATGAATCAGAAAAATTACAGAAGGAGAAAGTCAGGCTCAATCGTATGCTAGCACAATTACCTTAAACCTGCTTGGATCTAATCAAAATCAATCAAATTGGATTAGCTTAATTGATGAAATCCATATCCAAACCCTTATTTATGTGATCCAGTTAGGTTCAATTCTGTATGATAATGAGACATGTCACAATCTCCATCATCGACATTATCAAAACATCTTTTGATGGACCAAAACTTTTTTGATTCATATAATTAGAATGATTGATCATCAAAATCATTCTAATTACTTCTAAAATCCACTAGTGACATCTAGTAGTATATGGTGGCAATCCATCAAAATTGAAAATGAATCTTTCGATGCAGTTACCTGTGTGATTGGATTCTTCTATCTTGAGCTCCGATAGGATTAGGGTTAAGGTTAACTCGTCAAACCCAATGTCCATCATATGAATTAATCATTCAATTCAAGTCTAATATGAAAACCCTAATAGAAACTCTTTTTATTATCTTCACTCTACCATGGCCATGGGCTTGAGGACTCAATCTTATGATTATCATAGGGCTACTTCTCATCTATCGAGGTAGATAGATCCTCTATTAGTGCAATCCAATTCCTATAATGAGCATGCCATAGCCAATATACACCTCAAGATTTTGAATGGCTACAAGATCAAGTTATGGTATAGTCAAACTACAACACCCTCAAGGTGAACTATTGATGCACCTCAGATCAAAGAACCAGACATACCACTGTAGCATCGAGCCAGTCATCGACAATAAGGTAGACTTTCTTATGACTACTTGAGGTGGTCAAGCTTAGTGCCCTCATTCTCTAATGAGTACCTGTACTCTTACTTCGATGTCTCCACACCATAGACTCAGGATACATCTATCCTAAAAAAGTGATCATACACCAATCTTTTGGATCGATCACCATCCTTATGATGATCCTACGATCGAGAGCAGTTTATGAGTTAATTATGAAAATTCATGTCTCAAATTTTCAACTCTTGAAAATATGAATTATCATTATTATTAACTCAAAGGATGTATCACAAATACTTTAAATACACACTATGATAGAAAATAATTCTTTTATTAATTTATAATCAAAATTATAAAATTGCCCTTAGAAGTGTATTACAAGTATTTAGCCAATCTGGCTTCTAAGGCACACATCTTATACTTTGATCTCATGTTGAAGCTGGATACACTCCTTAGTATTGTGACCATAGTCATGATGGTAGAGTCAATACTTGTTGAGGTTGTACTTAGCTAGGTGAGTCTTCATTCACTCCGACCTCGATAGCTGCTCCTTTATTTTCATCAACTTTTGGGTCTTAGGAGCATTTAGGAGAGAGTAGTTGTGAAATCTTCAAGAAGGAGAGTTCTGCCACATCCTTCAATCCGGGCTTCTTTATCAATGAGCTTAAGGCAGAGTTCAAGCTCGTTTATGCTCAACAGGGGTTCTGGAGCACGATCGAGCATCACTCGACTTTTCTACACTTACAGGCTTGCTAGGTTCACCCACTTGCCTATCTCTTGTGGCCTCATCATCTTTTAGTTTGAAGGCTTTCTCTACTCAAGCATAGCCTTCAGCCCGAGCCAGCATGTTGGCGAAGTCCTAGAAAATGAAGAAAAAGAAAAGCATAGCACTCAAAGCTGCTGCCATGTATGAAGAGGAAAATAACTCTGAAGAAGACTTGAATGATGATGAAGAAATGGCACTAATTACTAGAAGGTTCCAAAAATTCATGTAAAGAAGGAAGAAGTTTGAACCAAGGAAAAGAAATTTTAGCAAGGATGAAGGTAGCAAAGAAAGAGAAAGAGAAAAAGAGAAAGATCAAATCACTTGCTATGAGTGTAAGAAGCTTGGACATTTTTGAATGGACTGTCCATTATTAAAGAAGAGCTCAAAGAAATCAAGAAAGAAAGTATTAAAAGCAACATGGAGCAATGACGATGACTCATCATCAAGTGAAGAAGAATGTCTAAGAGAAGAAAAAGCCAATCTTTGTCTTATGGCATTAGAGGAACAGATAAATGATGACTCAATTTCTAAATTTACATTTGAGAAATTGCATGAAGCTTTTAATGATTTATTTTTTTGATTTTAAAAAGCTATCCCATAAGATCAAGGAACTAAGAAAAGAGAATCGGTCATTAAAAATAGATAAATCCCAAATAGAAGAAAATATGAAGGAAATGCAAAGCAATCTAAATAAATCAAATGAAAAAATTATATCCTTACAAGATGAAGTGATAAGATTAAGATCTATAGTAGATAGATACATGCTAAGCTCTAAAAATTTGCAAACTATAATTGAAAATCAAAAATTGGCATTTGATAAAATCGGTATAGGGTATAATCCATCAAGAAATCAAAAATCCTATAAGAATCCACATCCAAAATATCAAAATTATGGTAAAAATATTACATGTTATAAATATAATAAATTTGGATGCAAGTTTATTGAATGTAAAATTTTTAATTCAAGCAAATCAAAAGTAAAACAAGTTTGGGTTCCAAAAGGAACCATTTGTACTAACCCCAAAGGACCCAAGTTAGCTTGGGTACCGAAGTTTGCTTGATTACTTGTGTAGGTGTTCTTGGCATCCGTAAGAGCTAAAAGAAGGTGGTACCTTGATAGAGGATGCTTGTGGCACATGATGGGAGATAAATTATAATTTATCTCTCTTGAAGCTAAAGATGGAGGTGTTGTAACATTTGGAGACAATAATAAAGAAAAAATCATTGATCTCGGTATTATCTTGATAACACCCTTTACTAGCATAGAAGATGTCTTATATGTTGAAGGACTAATGCATAACTTAGTATGTCAACTTTATGATAAGGGCTTTAATGTTTTATTCAAATCATCTCATTGTATTGTAACTAGCTCTATAGATGAAAGTATTAAATTTATAGAAAAAAAATATGAAAATGTTTACATTATTGATCTTGATGAACTTAAAAATGAGAATATTGATTGTCTTATTGCTATGAATGCTAAACTAAATGAATCAAATTGGATTTGGCATAATAGATTAGGTCATGCAAGTATGGACTCTCTAGCAAGACTAATTAAACTTAATTTAGTAAAAGGATTACCTAAAATAAATTTTGAAAAGGATAAAATTTGCAAAGCATGCCAACTTAGTAAACAAATAAAATGTTTGTTTAAATCCAAAAATATTGTTTCAACTGCTAGGCCTTTAGAATTACTCCATATGGATTTGTTTGGACCTATTTCGACTACTAGTCTTGGAGGAAAAAGATATGGCTTTGTAATAATAGATGATTTTTCAAGATATACATGGATTTTATTTTTATCACATAAAGATGATGTTTTTGATATGTTTGTTGATCTATTTAACAAAATAACAAAAGAAAAAGAATGCAATGTTTTATATATAAGAAGTGATCATAGCACAAAATTTGAAAATCAAAAATTTCAAAATTTTTGTTCTAAAAATGAAATCAATCATAACTTTTCAGCACCTAGAACACCCCAATAAAATAGGATGGTGGAAAAAAAGAATAGAACATTGATTGAAATGGCACAAATCATGCTTTATGAAAGCAACTTTCTAAAATATTTTTGGACGGAAGCTATTAACATAGCATGCTATGCGCTAAATAGAGCTCTAATTAGACCAATCTTAAAGAAAACTCTATATGAACTCTATAAAGAAAAAAAAATAAATATTTTTTATTTTAAAATCTTTTGATGTAGATATTTTATTCTTATAAATGGTAAAGATAAGCTTGGAAAGTTTGATGCAAAATTAGATGAATGGATTTTCCTAGGATATTTATCACATAGTAGAGCATACAGAGTATTTAATAAAAGAACATTGATTGTGGAAGAATCTATACATGTAATTTTTGATGAAACTAACTCTCTTAAAATGAGCGAAGAAGAGCTTGATGTGAATGCAGAAATTATAGAAAACAAAATGAAAGATATATCACTTGAAGATATTCTCTCTCAAGAAAAAGAAAATAAAGAGCAAGAGATTGAAATAATAATGCCACATTTCCAAGATGATCAAGGTACATCCAACATACCAAAGGAATGGAGGTATAATCATAATTATCCTAAAGAATTAATAATAGGTGATCCATCTCAAGGAGTTAAAACTAGATCATCTTTTAGAGAAGCTATGAATCATATTACATTTGTATCCCATCTAGAACCTAAAAATATAATTGAAGCTAAAAGATATCCAAATTAGATATTAGCATTGCAAGAAGAGTTAAACCAATTTGAAAGAAAGTTTGAGTATTAGTTGAAAGACCACAAAATTTTCTTGTAATTGGTACAAAATAAATCTTTAAAACTAAAGTAGATAAGAAGGGTAATGTAATTAGAAACAAGGCTAGATTGGTTGCATAAGGGTATATTCAACAAGAGAATATTGATTTTGATGTATCCTTTGCACCCGTAGCTAGACTTGAAGCTATTAAATTGCTCTTAGCATTTGCATGTTTCATGATCTTTAAACATTTTCAAATAGATGTAAAGCATGCATTCTTAAATGGTTTAATTGAAGAAGAAGTTTACGCAGAACAACCTCCGAGCATTGAAAGTCAAGAATTATCTAATCACGTATATAAACTTAAGAAAGCACTATATGGATTAAAACAAGCTCCTAGGGCTCGGTATGATAGATTGAGTAAGTTATTTTATCTTTCATTTTTTAGCTGTCTAGAGAGAAACCCTAGAACCCTTAAGTCCATCCCCTAGAAAACATTTTTCCATCAATTTTGAGTGGGTTTTGGAATCATGCCACCCAAGAAACAAACCGTAACCCCTAGGTTTAAGCATGTTTGTTTGGATTTGCCATTTAGAAGGAGGGCACGCGGTGGAGAATGGTGATCAATGTTCCATGAAGTCATTCTTCTAGGTCATCTTAGTCATCCTCACCTCGACCAAGACCATCCACTCAATCCCCTCAACATCCTACTTCGATTTCTCCTCCATCTCCTTCTTTCGTATCCGTTCCACTCTCCTCTAGGGCTGTCACAACTGGTAGAAGTGTGGATTTTGACTTCGTAGCAAGTGAGGGTTTTGAGTTTGAAGAGGGATTAAAGTTTCAAGGATGGGAATACCTTTGCTCAGGAATAAATATTCCAACCTATCCAAATCTAGTGAGGGAGTTCTATAGCAATGCTAAAGTTAGCCCAAGACCATTTGAATCAGAAGTCAAGAAGGTGAAAATCAATTTAACCATAGAAAAGCTGGGCAATTTACTTAGGGCACCCACCATTGGAGTTGAGAGACTCGATAATCGAGAAAGTGGGCTATAGTTATTGTTTGGAAGGGACGATACCATGCATTTTGAGGAAATCCATGCTAGGGACCTATCCATGGAAAACAAACTACTTCACCACATTTCAGCCTGGATTCTAGTATCTCGAGTAGGAAGATTTGATTTTCTAAACAAAAATAATATGGCTGTGATGTACCACATTCTCATGAGGCAAAAGATGAACCTTCCAGCCTTGATCTTAAGGGTAATGCGAGAAGCATCCCAAAGAAAAAAACCAGCACTACTATATGGGATGTTCTTAACACTAGTATTCCAGAACTTTGAAGTTAGCCTAGAAGGAAAATCTGGTAAAAAGCTTCAGCACTACGATACTTACAATTTGAAGTCAATGCATAGGATGAAATTCAAGAAAGTAAATGGTATTTGGGTAAAGCTAGATGAAGAAGGGGAAGAAAGACATGAGCTAGAGCCCATGCCACCGCAACCTGCGCTTGCTTCATCTTCATCCATCATCAGATTAGATGAGGATCAGATCGGAGAGATTGTGCAGCGCATATATGATAGGATATCTAGTGGTCTTCCTCAGCTAATTAAAGATGTTATGACAGAAGTGTTCACCGAGTAGCGCACCTCAGCACCTATTGATCCAGTCCCATCAGACCCTCTAGAGCCTAGTGTTGATTAGATTTTATATAGGATCCATTTAGTTATATTTAGAACATTTTGGTTGTAAATGTTCATGATAGGTATCTATGACATGTAATTTTCAAACTTCAGCATTTTGTGCACTTGAAATTGTTTATATCTATGAATGAATGAAGTTTGAATTTTGGCTTGCATTGTATCAATTTCCTCATATGAATGAATCAAATTATTTCCTTTCATGCTTGACTGAACTTCTTTATATTGTTGTATACTTTTTGTTAATGACAAAAAGGGGAAGAAGAATGAGTATAAAATGAGAATTATAACTACAAGTATGGAAGAAATCAGAACTTGAATTGCTAAAATGAAAGAAATTAGAATTTGAATTGCTAAATTGAAATCTCGGCACATAGTAAGGGGGGGCAACACAAAATTTAACCTAAATTAAACATTACTATCATATTCAGGGGGAGCACATGTAAAATGATAGAATCTAAATGAATATGATATGTGAGTTAATTGGTAAGACCAAATAAGAATATTATTTTCAAATATAAAGGAAAGGTTATACTCAAAAGGTTTTGTCATCATCAAAAAGGAGGAGATTGTTGATCCTAATTTGATTTTAATGATAAAAAAAGCATTTGAGTATAAATTGTTAAACACTAACATTGGTTATGAGGATGTGTAGTCATAAATTTCAAAGTGCTCATAAATATCAAGTGTTTCAATTCATCCAAATGAAGATTCATCACTCAAGATTTAGAGAAGAAGTACTAGAATGGATACAGCTTTCTAGAGGTCAAAATGAAGATTAAATCAAGACATAAAGGACAAGTCTAGCCTATAAAGTAATTTAGAGAAGAAAGGATCAGAAATAATCTTTGGCATACTTGGCACGCAAACTAGGCCGACCTAGTCTGAGATTAAGCCATCCTAGTCTCAATGGAAGCAGAAGACAGAAAGGATAGAAAGCTGAACTTTTATGATCCAGGGGACTGAGCCGACCCAGCTGAAAATTAAGCCAACCCAATGGAACTAGGCCGACCCAATCAGAAAGTGAGCCATCCTAGTCTCAAACAACAGAAGAAAACAAAAATAGTATTTTAAGATTTCTGAGACTGAGCTGACCCAGCTAAAAACTAAGCCAACCTAGTTTAAACTGAGCCGACCCAGGGTAAAATAGAGCTGGCCTAGTGCCTATAATGGCTAGTTTCTAGTTTTATAGCTTTTTCACTCCACACATCTTTCAATGACTATTTTGGATCTTTCAATGGATAGAACACTTTTAGAAGCCTATGATGATGACTTGTAACGATGGGAAACCTCTGGGATACTTAAGAAAGCACTAGAGATAAGAAAAACAACTTTTGAACCAAAAAGAAAGAGCTTCCAAGCAAATTTTTAATTTTTCAAGTGTGTGAGCTAAATAGTAAAAAGGAGGGAGTATTTCTTAGAGCTTTTCTTGTCCTTCCAATATTCTCAATTAGAGAGAAGTCAGGCCAACACCATTAAAGATCAACTCCTACTTCTTTCAACCACTTAAAGAGAAGAAATCAAGCCTACAAGCCAAGTTCTCTTATGCTTCAAAAAGTTTGTTTTTGTTTTGTTCATTGTATTTTTCATATTTGTTTTAAGTTTCTTGGGGTGAAAAACTTGGGTTAGTCCAAGCCTAATGTTGGACGATGTATAGTTATGATTTGTGAGCCAAAGTGAAAATCAATTGGGGTTGATTGTTAGCCTGGGAAAATAATCCTTGTATGATTGTGGTTGGTGAGCTAAGATCAAAATCAACTAGATTGGATTGTGAGCCCAAGTAAAATAATCGGACTGTAATCAAGCATAATGATTATACTTGAATTCCTAGGTGGTTTACTTTAGGAGTGGACATAAGTATTGAGTTTGGTACCTGTTGGGGATAAATCCCGCTCCTGCCGAAGCCCGGCCCGATGCTCGACCTAATGCAACCAGTAGCCGCTGAAGAGCTTTAGCGCCAGGCGCCAGGCCGAGCCCCTACCACGGCCGAACTACCTAGAGGCCGAACTCCCCTGCACCAAGGTCCGGGCCGAACTGCCTAGATGCCGAACTCCCCTGCACCAAGGTCTGGGCCGAACTGCCTAGAGGCCAAACTCCCCTGCGCCAAGGTCCGGGCCAAACTACCTAGCTGCCGAACTCCCCAGCGCCAGGCTCCGGGCCGAACTCCCACTGCCAGCCGAACTTCCTGACGGCCGAGCTCCTTGGACTCCAAGCGGCAGGACTTCTTCGGGAGACGGACTCCTCCCAGACGCCCGTTCGACCATCCGAGCTCCTCCCGGGTTTTCCCTTCAGCCGAACTCTCCGACAAGTCCGAATCCATTCGGACCCCATGGCCGAACTCCTTCGGACCGACTTCAGGCGAGCCCAAGTGGCCGAACCCCTTCGGACCGACCCTAGGCGACCGAACTCCTCAGCGAGCCCTGGCCGAACCGACTAGCAACCGAAGTCCTTCAACTGGCCAGCCGAGCTTCTTCGGGCCTCTCAGCGGTCGAACTCCTCGGCAACCGTCCCACGGCCGAACTCTACAGATGGCCGACCCTCCATCCAGACGAACTCCCCCAGCTTCCCCTTCGGCCGAACTCTGTTACAAGTCCGAACTCTTCTGGATGAACTGTCGCCTGCAGCAAGACCGGACGGCGCCTTCCTCTCCGTACCGGACTCCATGCGGCCCACGACTCGCCAGTATGGCTCCCACGATCTACCGAACGACGCCTTCCTCTCCGTACCGGACTCCATGCGGCCCACGACGTGCCAGTATGGCTCCCACGATCCACCGGACGATGCCGTCCTCTCCGTACCGAACTCCATGCTGCCCGACGACTCTCTGCCAGACGGCATGGCCGTCACCATCAACTAAGCTCCGCTATAAAGGGACCCCTCCAGATACGCCAAGGCTAAGCTCTCTGAACTCTCGACTCTCTAAGCTCTCCTCCTCATCTCTAAGCTCTGGAACTCATTCCGAGCACTCCATTACTGTTGGCCGAAAACTAACTTGACCGTCGGAGGGTCCTGCCGGAGCCACCCCCCCCATCGGTTTCGGATGGGACTTCATTTTGCAGGTCCCCGACGGCGACCTCAGCGGCCTCGACTCCGGCGACCTCCGACGACGATGGATTTCTGCACCAACAGATTGGCGCTGGAAGAAGGGATTTGAACCTTCGAGGTTCCCTTGTTCTTAAAGGAGTGCTCGGCGACGATTTTCCGCCCCTGCTCCGGATCTCTCTTCTCCCTCTTCAGAATTCCTTCTCTGGAAAGAGGAAATGCCCCCCAGAAGGACTTCGACGCGGCGCTCGATGGCTTCCACGGCTCGATCTCTCCGAATCCGTCTGTCCCTGCTCCGGCCCCGGTGACTCAGCCCCCGTCTATAGCCGCAGTGGATACGGAGCAGTTCAACCAGCTCATCCAGCACGTTCGTGGTCTCACGAAGGCGGTGCAGGCGGTGCTGCACCAACAAGTCCCAGTGCCAGCCCGACCGGCGCGGGACTCTCCGAAGTCGGATGATCCAATCCAAGAGCGACCGGCCTAGGCAGCCCGACCTCCGATACCCGGATTGGAGAGGCGAAGGAGGGAGAGCCCTTGTTCGGATCATGGATCGACCAAGTGTGAAGCCTCGCGCCCATCTCACCAGAAAGCCTTGGAGATCAGAGACCGTGAGGACCTGCTGGACCAAAGGCTCTTGGAAATGAACCGGCGAATTGAAGAACTTCGTCCCCCCTCGCGTGGTGATGACGTTTGTACAGACCCTCCTTTCTCGCAGAAAATCATGCAGGAACCGGTCCCGCCGAACTTTAAGCTCCCACAGTTCGAGAGCTACGACGGGACCACCGGCCCGGTCGACCACTTGGAAGCCTTTGAACGACGATGCTGCTCCACGGCGCATCGGACGCCATATTTTGCCGGGCTTTCCCTTCTACCCTCAAAGGAGCTGCCAGAAACTGGTACTCGACGCTCAAGCCGAGTACCATCTTATCGTTTGACCAGATGAGTCAACAGTTCGCAGCCCACTTCATCAGTAGTAGGCGACCACGCCGAGGTTCGGATTCTTTGATGGCCATCAAGCAGAAGGAGGGGGAACCCATCCGGGCCTACGTCACCCGGTTTAACGCTGCCGCGTTGGAGGTCCGAAACCTGGACCAATCAGTCGCCATGGCCGCCCTCAAAGGCGGCCTTCAGAAGAACGACTTGTTGTTCTCCCTGGAAAAAAGGTATCCCAGGGACTTCGCCGATCTGCTAGCTCGGGCCGAGAGATACGCCCGTGCGGAAGAAGCCTTCAAGCTGAGGGACGAAGAAACCTTAAGGGAGCGGCTGACAGGCGATAGGGAGCCGAATGAAGTTCGGCCGCGCTCACGGACTCCCTCCGATAGCAGGCGGGCCCGAACTCCTCGAGCTTGCAGAGAAGCGCGAAGAAGCCCACCTCCCAAAGGATTTTCGCGACTATGTCCCTCCTCAACGCTCCTCGAGCACAGATCCTCACCGAAGTTAAGAACCAACTGCCCAGACCAGAAAGGTTACGGTCTCCCCCAAACAAGCGTGACCGAAGCAAGTACTGCCTCTACCAATCGCGACCACGGCCACGACACTGAGGAATGCATCCAGCTCCAAGATGAAATCGAGGAACTCATCAGAAAGGGGCGGCTGGGTAAATTCATTCGACGCCAGTCTAAAGATCGGTGAAGGGTGCAGCCGTAACGTAACGAGAAACGACAAAGGTCGGACCGCCTCACAACGCCGTCAACATCACTCCAGGATCCAGCGTCGAAGCCAACAGAAGCACGCTTCAATGCGTGAGGAAGCCCGAATGAAATAGGAAAGGTCGTCCGCGTGGAGAAGCGTGGAGGAACGATGCTACTACCACGACCCTGGATCATAGAGAAAATTTGGGAAAAAATTGCCAGTAACTTCCTTTCAATAAAGTCCTTCCCTTTCAACAGTGTATTATTTTTGGGCGCCAAAAACTATGTAATGGCTGGAAAAGAAGCAGTCAGATAGTCGCCGTGTTAGGAACAGGAGGAGAACCTCATCCTTGCGAGGAATAGGAGGAGAACCTCGGCCAGAGATAAGATCTCTCCTGGCCAAATGCGAGCGAGCAATCTCTCCCGACAAAGTTCGGCCAGAGATAAGATCTCTTCCGAACCGCAACCTCGGCCAGAGATAAGATCTCTCCCGAGGGCAAAGTTCGGCCAGAGATAAGATCTCTTCCGAACAGTAAGTTCGGCAAGAGATAAGATCTCTTCCGAACAACAAGTTCGCCAGAATAAGATCTCTTCGGCCAGAGATAAGATCTCTCCCGAACTGCAAACCTCGGCCAGAGATAAGATCTCTCCCGAGGGCAAAGTTCGGCCAGAGATAAGATCTCTCCCGAACAACAAGTTCGGCCAGAGATAAGATCTCTTCCGAACCGCAAAACGTCGGCCAGAGATAAGATCTCTCCGAACACAAAAGTTCAGCCAGAGATAAGATCTCTCCGAACAGGGCAAGTTCGGCCAGAGATAAATCTCTCCCGAACAACAAGTTCAGTTCCCAAGATCTCTCCCGAACAAGTTCGGCCAGAGATAAGATCTCTCCCGAGGGCAAAGTTCGGCCAGAGATAAGATCTCTCCCGAACAACAAGTTCGGCCAGAGATAAGATCTCTTCCGAACCGCAACGTCGGCCAGAGATAAGATCTCTCCCGAGGGCAAAGTTCGGCCAGAGATAAGATCTCTCCCGAACAACAAGTTCGGCCAGAGATAAGATCTCTCCGAGGCAAAGTTCGGCCAGAGATAAGATCTCTTCCCGAACAACAAGTTCGGCCAGAGATAAGATCTCTCCCGAACAACAAGTTCGGCCAGAGATAAGATCTCTTCCGAACCGCAACCTCGGCCAGAGATAAGATCTCTCCCGAGGGCAAAGTTCGGCCAGAGATAAGATCTCTCCCGAACAACAAGTTCGGCCAGAGATAAGATCTCAGAGATAAGATCTCTGAACTGCAACGTCGGCCAGAGATAAGATCTCTCCCGAGGGCAAAGTTCGGACCAGAGATAAGATCTCTCCCGAACAACAAGTTCAGCCAGAGATAAGATCTCTCCCGGGCAACCGAATCAACCTCGGCTAGAGATAAGATCTCTCCCGAGCAACTGAAATAATCTCGATTAGGAACAGGAGGAGAACCTCGTCCTAACACGAGCATCAACCTCGGCTAGAGATAAGATCTCTCCCGAGCGACCGTGAACAACCTCGGTTAGGAACAGGAGGAGAACCTCGTCCTAATGCGAGCGCGCACCTCGGCTGCAGGAGATAAGATCTCCCCCGAGAGAAGCTCGGCCGTAGGAGATAAGATCTCCCCCGAGCGCGCACATCAACCTCGGCTAGAGATAAGATCTCTCCCGAGCGACCGTGAACAATCTCGGTTAGGAACAGGAGGAGAACCTCATCCTAACGTGAGCGCGCACCTCGGCTATAAAAGATAAGATCTCCCCCGAGCGCGCACTTCAACCTCGGCTGCAAGAGAGGAGGTCTCCCTCGAGTCAACTTCAGCTGATGAAGACAATGTCGCCCCCAAGGAGCTCAAATCCGACCTCGACCGTAGGAGGCGAGATTTACTTCGGCTTCAACATCAGCTTCATTGACTTTAGCTGGAAACGAGTTCCATTTCAACTCCAAACATCGACTGGAGATGAGGTCTCCCCCGAGCTTCAGCTGCAACAAATGCGAAGCCTGGAAGAAGACTTCGGCAGTCGCCTGTTTTGGTACTCCCTTCCTTCAATTTTTTGAACTCGGGAGTGGGGGGGGCTACTGTTGGGGATAAATCCCGCTCCTGTCGAAGCCCGGCCCGATGCTCGGCCTAATGCAACCAGTAGCCGCTGAAGAGCTTTAGCGCCAGGCGCCAGGCCGAGCCCCTACCACGGTCGAACTACCTAGAGGTCGAACTCCCCTGCACCAAGGTCCGGGCCGAACTGCCTAGAGGCCGAACTCCCCTGCACCAAGGTCCGGGCCGAACTGCCTAGAGGCCGAACTCCCCTGCGCCAAGGTCCGGGCCAAACTACCTAGCTGTCGAACTCCCCAGCGCCAGGCTCCGGGCCGAACTCCCACCGCCAGCCGAACTTCCTGACGGCCGAGCTCCTTGGACTCCAAGCGGCAGGACTTCTTCGGGAGACGGACTCCTCCCAGACGCCCGTTCGGCCATCCAAGCTCCTCCCGGGTTTTCCCTTCAGCCGAACTCTCCGACAAGTCCGAATCCATTCGGACCCTATGGCCGAACTCCTTCGGACCGACTTCAGGCGAGCCCAAGTGGCCGAACCCCTTCGGACCGACCCTAGGCGACCGAACTCCTCAGCGAGCCCTGGCCGAACCGACTAGCAACCGAAGTCCATCAACTGGCCAGCCGAGCTTCTTCGGGCCTCTCAGCGGTCGAACTCCTCGGCAACCGTCCTGCGGCCGAACTCTACAGATGGCCGACCCTCCATCCAGACGAACTCCCCCAGCTTCCCCTTCGGCCGAACTCTGTTACAAGTCCGAACTCTTCTAGACGAACTGTCGCCTGCAGCAAGACCGGACGACGCCTTCCTCTCCGTACCGGACTCCATGCGGCCCACGACTCGCCAGTATGGCTCCCACGATCTACCGGACGATGCCTTCCTCTCCGTACCGGACTCCATGCGGCCCACGACGTGCCAGTATGGCTCCCACGATCCACCGGACGATGCCGTCCTCTCCGTACCAAACTCCATGCTGCCCGACGACTCTCTTCCAGACGGCATGGCCGTCACCATCAACTAAGCTCCGCTATAAAGGGACCCCTCCAGATACGCCAAGGCTAAGCTCTCTGAACTCTCGACTCTCTAAGCTCTCCTCCTCATCTCTAAGCTCTGGAACTCATTCCGAGCACTCCATTACTGTTGGCCGGAAACTAACTTGACCGTCGGAGGGTCCTGCCGGAGCCACCCCCCCACCGGTTCCGGACGGGACTTCATTTTGCAGGTCCCCGACGGCGACCTCAGCGGCCTCGACTCCGGCGACCTCCGGCGACGATGGATTTCTGCACCAACAGTACCGAACTATGATAAAATAATTATGTTTATGATTGTATATTACTATTCTATTGATTTTTTTCACTGCACATTACATAGCTTATTTATTGGCATTTAATTAGATCAATCTACTTATATCATAAGCTTAAAATTTAAAATATCCAATTCACCCTCCCTCTTGGGTAGCCATACTTGGACAACAAAAATAAAGAGCAATAATTAAAGTATAAAAATTAAATCATAATAAAATAAAGAGTATGAATTTAAAGAGCATAAAAATAAATTTTGCATTAAAATTAAAAGTTCATATTTTAAATATGTAAAATTAAAAAAAATAAAAATAGTTGATATCTGATCTTGGATCGATGTCGGCATTGAGATGGTGTAGAAGCCAGCTCTTCTTCATAGCACCCATTTTCTTGAAGTAGCCTCTAACCCAAGCATAGCTCTAACCTTTACCAAACTCCTTCCCATGATCGAAGATAATTGATTTTGATGGCCTGGGGTCCCTTAAATAGATGTTGGAAAGCTGGAGTCTTTTGTTGCAGGTAATATCAGACTAAGTAAAACTTTGATCATCAAAATATGAAGAAATCTAAGTAAAATTTAGATTAAAATAGCATCTAAATGAATTTTGCTCTCTTGGGTGAAGTCTGACCGTTAGATGTAGATCAAACGATCCCAAAATCATTAAAAATGGAGTTTTAAAAGTCCAAATCAGGTCAAATTAATTTCTGGCCATTCGATGGAGTTGATCTAGAGAAGATTGGACCATCGAATCTTGTTCTAGGTGTTTTAATCAAGTTGGAAGCTTTTTGGGCCATTGGATCACTGCCTGAAGGGTTCACGGTCGTCTGATTGTGCACTGGGAGATGGCTAAATTTGAATTAAAATAGAAAAGAAACTTAACCATTGGATCTGGACCACAATCAACCTGGATCGCATAATGGCATCATTACTATTCATATGGACCATATAGACCAACCACACCATAGACCGCAATCAATCAGCATGCAGCAAGCCCTATGAAATTACCATTTTGCCGCTATACGCTGTGATGAATTTTCTATAGACCCTTTAGCGGTCATGGTCCACCATGTGGCAGCGTATGATTGGGCATCTTTTATTGAGCTGGCAGTCCACGCCTGGATCATGGATCGGCGGGCAGCTTCTACAGCTTAGCCAACTTTGACAGCTTGGCTTGGCTTAATGAGCCAGCTGAGTCGATTTCTTTTTTATTTTAACTTTTTTTCTTTTTTCTTTAAAAATTCATATTTTATCCATTTTAGCTTTGATTTACTTCAAATTTATTTTATTATGATAAAAAAATGAGCTCTTTTTATTGATAATAATATTTTATTTTTTTATTTTTTTATTTTTTTATTTTTAATTAATAAAATATTAATTTTTTAGAAATATATATAAATTGATTATTAATTTTTAAAAATAAATATAAATTAATTAATAAATTAATACTTTTATTAATAAATTTATGGTACTTATCACACCCTCCAACTAAAGCTTTGCTCATCCTCGAGTAAGAAAAGAATTTAGCTTTAGAGTTTTGAATTTTACCAAAGTAGTTTTGAAAATGGCTATTGAAATTCAGTAGAGCATAAGTGAGATATTTCATTGGAATATTAGTACTTACTAATAAAAAAATTAAGTAAAAAATATTAAATTTTTTTAAACCTTTTCTAAATTAACCTTATCTTTATCTCTAAATGATCTAAACTTCCATATGGGCAAGTACATTATTACTTTTGCCCTTCATTTATTAAATTGTTTATTCACATTGCTCACTTTTTAATACAAATATCATTGCTTACTTAGGAAATGGAATCCAGTTACTCGATAGAAAATCAATGTAATTTTTTTTTTTCTTTTTTTAACATTATACCACTATTGAGTGCTTTAACCTCTTAAGCTTTCTATTTGATCTATGTAGCGAGTCTTGGACTAATGACTTCCAAACCAGTTGGCTTTAAGGCACTAGGTATAAAATATCTCTCGAATTTACTAGCTCGAATCAAATAGGCTACGAGTTAAGACTAGCTTTACAACAAGCTTCTTCATTCTTTCTACTTTTTATGCAAAACTCAATGCTTGCTTAGGTAAAGAGGCTTGGTTACTCAGTGAGAAGTACTTAGAAATTATTTTATTTTAAGAGTAATTTTTTTTATGAAGAAATGTATAGTTACCCTATATAAGCCCATAAAAAATAGACTTTTCTTTAATGCTGGTAGAAAAAATCAAAAGTGCTCAAAGAAAAATTATTTATGTTCTAGACTTAACTCTTTATTAGATTTTCTTAATACTTGATCCCTTAATATCTCATAAATTTTTTAGTTTGTGCATCAATTTTTTTAAAAAAATGCTTAGTTCAACTCGATTCTTAAGCATAATCGGATGTCTAAATGCTAAATACTAACTTCTTCGAGGACTTAAATTTTAAAATTTTTTATTATTCTCTTCTCCCAACTTAATCGACATTGTCCTCAATGAAGAAGGAAAACAAAAGGGATGTAATAAAGAACAGGAAAAAATGCATCTGATTCAATGTATTTTTATGGTCCAGCATAGACCTTTAAAAGTTTGGACTCTCCCTCCAACTTATTCAATATGTCCTAAAAAAATAAATAAAAAAAAAAATGAGACACAAGAAAACTAAATATTAGATTGCCTCCCAACAAACGCTAAGTTTACCTTCTTCAGTCAGACACAATGCATCTTACTATCCTATGTCAAATATTGGATTGACAAATTTTAATGATTTTGGATTGTCAATCTCAGGAAGATAGTTTGTTATCCCTTTATTGATATATTCATTATTAATTTTAGCGACATAGTTTGTAATCTCATTCTCAGTCCCATGTTTATTAAGAATTTCTCCTATTTGTTCATCTAAAATACTCAAAAATTGAGTTTTTGTATTAGGAGTTAAGTTTAATACAATGGATACTAGAAGGATGACTAAAGACAATTTTAATTCTTGAGGTAAATTAATATGATCTTATCTAAATGACTCCATTGATAGTTCATTATATGCCTCTTGATTTTTATGGGAAAAATCGACTTCTAAGGGTGAAGGTAACAGGATTTCAGGTTTATAGGTTCCAAGTAAATCATCAATTCTCTACTTTCCTATATCTATCTCTTTTAAATTAAAACAAGCATCAATACTAGTTCTAGGCTCGTGTTCTTCTATGTGGTTAGCTTCAGTACTAACCTCTTTTTTTATATTCTTATTTTGGCTAGCATCGGTTCTAGCCTCTCTCACTTGGTCTTGGCATATGTTCATAAGAATTTTATAACTCTTAAGTTTAGGAATTACTTTGGCATTCTCTAATTGAGAATTCCTAGGTGGGACATTGGATTTATAATTAGATCTAGGTGGTTGGTGGACATTAGGTGGGTTGTTTATAAGATTTGAAATTGATAGGATTGGTAGTTGACCTAGTTCTCTTCTCATATTAGATTTAGCTAATTATCCTATTTGAGCTTCTAGCCTTGCGATAGATTTCTGTTAAGTCATGATCGATTATTGTTGATTCAGAATTAATTATTGAAATTAATTAAATCTATCGTCAGCTAGATTGGTCAGTTGAGGAGTGAGTATGATGGGTGATTATAATATAATTGTTGGATAAATTGACTAGGCTGACCACTATTATAGGTATAGTTTTGATATTAGATTTGAGCCTAACTCTATTGGGGTATCCAAGAGAAATTGGGGTGGTTCCTCCAATTTGGGTTATATGTATTTGAAAAAGGGTCATTAAACGACTTGGAGTAGCCTTGTGCAGCTTGAGCTTGTTCTTAGATAAAAGATAAAAAATATGTAGCCATGGAACATTCACTCACATAATGGGCTGGGCTAGCATAGATTGAATAAATCTTTTAATAATTAGAAGATGATATGAATTATGCAGGAGATTATTGACCTAGGATTAGAAGTTGATCTAATTTCTGGGCAAGAAGATCCACTTTATTTATCAAATTTGAATCAGCCTTAGGACTATTCTAGATGTTTAAATTCATGGATCTCTATCCAGGTTTGGTAGAAAGATAACGAAGTATGGTTGATTAAGTTTTCAGTTAAAATTTCAAACAAGATATAGGCTTCGTCCTCACTTTTATTCATGAGTGCACCTCTAAAAGATGCATCTAACATCTGTCTATATTGATCTCCTAAACTCTCATAAAAAGCTTGAACAATTTGCCACATAGACAAATCATGGTGTGGGCATTTTCTAAAAAAAAATTTAAGTCTCTCCCATGACTCGTTAATTTGTTCTCCTGGAAGATGAGCAAATCCAATGATAGCTTGCCTCATGGTATTGGTTCGGCTTATGGGATAAAATTTTTTAAGAAAACTTTATAATTCAGTCCAAGTTTTCATTGGTCTTCCTATTATGCCAAGCTAGTACTTGGCTTTGCTTTTTAATGAAAAAGAAAATAAAACTAGTCTAAGGGCATCATTAATCAAGTTTTGGATCCTCATTGTAGAGCAGATTTCTAAAAATTTATCTAGATGCCTGTAAGGGTCTTCGTTGGTGTTCCCATAGAAAGATGGGAGCATCTAGATTATAGTCGGCTTAATCTCATATGGGTAGCATATATATCAAGTAACTAGATACAAGTTGATGGATTATAGATGGAAGGAATAAAATATTTCTTCAGTTGCCTAGGTGGTTCTCTAAAATTTTCAGTCATTTGGTTATTGGGTTTAATATGGTTCAGCCATTCAATTTTATAATTGGGTTCAACTAAATTAGGTAAAGTAATTTTCTATCGTGTATGTACTAGTATAACCCTAATATGTGGTTCAAAATTTTTTAGATTTTTTAGAAATTTTTTATTATTTTATTTTTTAAATATTTTTTTATAATTTTTAATTTTTATATTATTATTTTATTTTATAAATTTTTTAAAATTTTTTTTAGATTTTTAGATTTATTATTATTTATTATTATTATATTATTATATTATTTTTAAAAAATTAATCATTTTTTTATTTTAATATAATTTTATTTATTTTATTTATATTTTTTATAATTTTTATTTACTTTAATTTTTTATTATTTTTATTATTTAATTTATAATTTTTATAATTTTTATTTTATTTTATTTATTTTATTTTTATTTTTTTTGAAAGAAAAGAGAGGAGAAGAGTTCTAAAGAAGAGATCCTAAGGAGCCTTAGAGCTAAGAAAAGAGAGAAGATTAGTTTTAATTAGATTTAATATTGGTTAGCAATCAAGTTAGGCAAGCAATCCTAACTAAGATTTGTCCTAAATTTAGACAGCTCCTAACTGTCAAAGTCACCATCAAGCCCTCCAAGTGTAAGATCAGCCACTCAACGGGTCAGGTAAGTATAAGATTGGTGGGGGTCTCCCCGTTGCTTGCCCTAGATACCAATTATGCTTGATCAGGTAAGCTAACGAAATCAATTATAAAGCTCTTTTCTTCGAATCCAATCATCCCTGAATCACTTTCCTAGATACCAGTCAAATTGACTAACCCTAATCTGATTCAACTTTTAGGATTCGTTATCCTAATGAGCTCGAGTTCCTAGGATTGATATCTAATTAATTTTAATTTTAAAGATTTAGGTCATGTAGGATGCTGGTTGGTTATTTGTGAGCCAAAGAAGGGTGATCAAATTCTCATCTTATATTGTTTAATGTGTTCTGCCCTTAATTTGGTTTACTATGAATATGCATAAAATATTTTTTCAAATAAGAGGTTCTATGCAGCTAAATTAGATGCATGTAACCAATTAAGCTTGAGAAGCTTATCTTATTTACAGCGATCAAAAGGAAAAAAAAATAATAAAACTAATATGATGTATGATCTAAATAATTAGGGTTTCTAATCTTGTCATGAAGCTTTTAATTAGGTTTAAGTAGATATTTTTTAAATTAATTTAAAAATAAAATAAAAAAATTATGGTTAGGATTGATCTCACCAAGCAAAATTAGAAGTTTCCCTTAACCTATTTTGGTTCTTTTCCTCTTTTTCCTTTTTCTCTTTTCTACAAAATAAAGAAGAAAAGTTAGTAAGCACTATTTATAAAAAATTAAAGAAATTAAAAATTTATTTATAATTAATTTATAAAAAAATTAAAAAAATTAAAAAAAAATTAATACTCATACCCTCCCTAGCAATGGTGCCAAAAACTTGATAAGAGTACAATGTTGCCGTTAGGACACTGTGTTTATCAGTTTAATTCTGACTTCTTAAATTTGTTAAAAATAGACAGTAAGTAGTGAGTCATGTCAAATACATAGAGAAGATAGTATTTTAGTTTTAAAATATTTGATTTTTATAAAATAAAAGAAAAGAAAAAATTTTTGAAAACAAAGTTGAAGTCAAAAAATAAAAAATAAAAAGCAAAAATTTAGTATGAAAAAATAAATTTGGTACAAAGATCTACTAGTTAGATCTTAGCATCTACTTGCAACAAAATAAAGAGTAATAATTAAAGTAAAGAAATTAAATTACAATAAAAATAAAGAGCATGAATTTAAAGAATATAAAAATAAATTTTGCATTAAAATTAAAAGTTCATAATTTAAATATATGAAATTAAAAAAAATAAAAAAATAAAAATAGTTGATCTCTAATCTTGGATCGGTGTCGGCATTGAGATGGTGTAGAAGCCAGCTCTTCTTCATAGCATCCATTATCTTGAAGTAGCCTCTAACCCAAACATGGCTTTAACCTTTACCAAACTCCTTCCCATGACCAAAGATAATTGATTTTGATGGCCTGGAGTCCTTTAAATAGATGCTGGAAGGCTAGATTCTTTTGTTGCAGGGAATATTGGACTAAGAAAGACTTTGATCATCAAAATATGGAGAAATCCATGTGAAATTTGGATTAAAATAGCATCTGGATGAATTTTTTCCTCTTGGATGAAGTCTGGCCATCAGATGGGGATCAAACGGTTCGAAAATCGTTAAAAATGGAGTTTTAAAAGCCTAGATCAGGTTGGATTAATTTTTGGCCATCTAATGGAGTTGATCTAGAGAAGATTGGATCGTCGGATCTTGTTTTGGGTGTTTTAATCAAGTTGGGAGCTTTCTAGGCCATTGGATCACTGCCTAGAGGGCTCACAGCCATCTGATCGCACACTGGGAGATGGCTAAATTCAAATTAAAATAGGAAAGAACCTCAACCATCGGATCTAGACCGTAATTAACCTTGACTGCATGATGGCACCATTACTGTTCATGTGGATCGCATAGACCAACTGCATCATAGACCACAACCAATCAGCATGCAGCAAGTCCTGTGTAATTATCATTTTGCTCCTATACATTGCAATAAATTTTTTGTAGACCCTTTAGCAATCTTGGTCCACCACGTGGTAGCGTATGATTGGGCGTCTTTTACTAAGCTGGTAGTTTACGCTTGGATCATGGACTGGTGGGCGGCTTCTATGGCTTAGCCGGCTTGGCTTGGCTTAATGGCTTGGCTTGGGTTTGTTGCTTGGCTTAATGAGCCGACTGAGCTGATTTCTTTTTTATTTTAATTTTTTTAAAAAAATTAATATCTTATCCATTTTAGCTCTGATTTACTTTAAATTTATTTTATTATGATGAAAAAATAAGCTCTTTTTATTGGTAATAATATTTTATTTTTTATTTTTATTATTTTTTATTTATTTTTTAATTAATAAAAATATTAATTTCTTAGAAATATATATAAATTGATTATTAATTTTTAAAAATAAATATAAATTAATTGATAAATTAATGCTTTTATTAGTAAATTTATGATACTTATCAGTAGTCAATTAGCTTTAGATCAAGTGGGAGTTTGTTAGATCTATGTTCTAGAAGCTAAATTGGCTGATATTTGCAAATACTTTCTAAGAATATTTTTATAATTTTAATTTATAATTAATAAAAAAATATTTTTTCTATCACATTAAGTGTCATGATGCATCCATTGGATTATCGGTATGATAACATATTCTTAAGATTTGAGAATTTAAGACATGTTATCATAATTAACCTATAAATTGCTTTCGATCGTACGATCATCATAAGAATGGTGATTGATCTGGAAGATTAGTGTATGATCACTTTCTTTAGATAGATGAGTCTTGAGTCTATGGTGTAGAGATACTAGAGTGAGAATACAGGTACTTATTGAGAATAAGGGTATTGAGCGTGACTACCTTGAGAAAAGAGAATCTACTTTCTCATTGATGACTAGCTCAATGCTGCTGTTGTGTGTCTGGATTTTTGATTTGAGGTGCATCGATAGTTCACCTTAATGGTGTTATAGTTTGGTTATACCATAACTTGATCTTCTAGCCATTTGGAATTCTGAGATGTATGTTGGCTATAGTATGTTCATTGTAGAAATTAGATCGCATCAAGATGGGATCTATCAATCTCGATAGAGGAGTAGTCTTATGATGATCATGAGATCGAGTCCTAAAGCCTATGGCAATAGCAATGTGAAATAATAGAAAGAAGTTTTTTTTAGGGTTTCACATTGGACTCAAATCGAATGATTCAATCATATGATAGGTGTTGGGTCTGATGAGTTCACCTTGATCTAGATCCTATCGAGGATCATGATAGAAGAACTCAATCACATAGTTGGCTGCATTAAGAGGTTTGTATTTGATTCTGATAGGTTGCCACAAAAAACTACTAGATGCCACTGGTGGATTTTGGGATCAATTAGAATTATCTCAATGATCGACGATTCTAATTGGACAAATCAGAAAGAGTTCTGGTCCATCGAAAGATATTTCAATGATGTTGATGATGGAGATTACAACATGTCCCATTACTATGTAGAATTAAATCTAATTGGATCACACGAACAAGGGTTTAGATCTGAATGTCATTAATTGGGCTAACATGATCTGATTGATTAGGATTAGATCTAATTAGGTTCAAGAAAATCATGCTAGCACACGTTTGGACCTAACTTTCTCTTTCTATGGATTTTTTGTGTTGCTCCAAGAATTGATTTTGATGATTACAAAGCATTTAAGGAGATTACTAATGAATTTGACTTGGAAAAAGACTTTTTGTATTTCAGGAGCAAAATCATAATTTTATCAAGTTTTGATCTGAGAGCCTCAAGAGCAAGTATAGAAGATTTCTAATCCTTTAGAGCCAGTCCCATAATTTTTGGATGCTTATTTTAGGAGAAAATCAAGTTTGAAACGAAAAGGTCGACCCCTAGGTCGTCCCCTGCTGAAAAGGACTGTTTGGCACGGTGTCTCTATGCCAAGGGTCGACCCTAGGGTCGATCTCTACTGTTTCGAAGGCTAAAAATATAGAACAGCTATTTTTCTGAATTTTATCTCAGAGGTCGACCCTTGTGCCATGAGTTGACCCTTGTGCCATGAGTCGACCCATGAGTCGACCCCTGCAATGAAAATTTTTCTACAACGGCTATTTTTTCTTATTTTGGCAGGTCTTAATGGTTTCATTAATGTCTCCAATGGCTACAAATCTTACCCAGGATTCTCTTCTTCACCTATTGAAGATTTAAAAGGCTTTAAATAGGAAAAACATAAGAGATTGGTGTAATTCAATTATCAATCCTAAGCAAAAAGTATTCATCAAAAAAAGAATCTTTCATCTTCAAGTTCACCAACCTCTCAAGAGCTCATTCAAATCTCCAACAACCTTGAGGAAAATCAGAGAAGCTTCCTCCACTATTGTGAAAAGCGTTCTTAAGGTTTTATTTGCTCACAAAGGGAGCTAAACTTGTATTTGACCGTCATTAAATCTTTTTCTCTGCTTTAATATTTTGATTCAAGTTTTGGGGGGTTCCAAAATTTGGGAAGGTTGATCCTAACCTTGAATAGGATTGTATTGGGTTGGCTTATACCCAAAAAATAAGTGTTCTAGCTTGGGATAGCTAGGGTTGGAGGTTTCCAATGGTGTATTCAGTTTGAATACGGTTAGTGAATTTTAATTCCCAAGTAGAAGCTTGGAGAATGGATGTAGGTGCAAGAAAAGCACCGAACCACTATAAATCTTGCTTGTTTGTGGTGTGCTTGCTATCTTTCTTTTCTTAGTTTGTTAAATTCTTGCTCTCTAATCTTTTATATTTTTCTTTAACCTAAATTGCTTCACACACACATCTTGCATATCATCATTCAATCTTGGTATCTTTAAATTAGCTTTAAAATTTTAAAAACCTAATTCACCCCCCCTCTTGGGTTGCATAGCTGGGCAATAATTGGTATCAGAGCTTGGTGCTCTAGCCCTACTTTGATTTAACCATCAAAGAGCCAAAGATCTATGGCAACCCAAGTTAGTATTTTTTTAGTCAAGGGGCAGTCCACAAACCGACCTCCACTTTTTAATGGGATAAACTATACCTATTGGAAAGCTCGAATGAGAATTTTCATACAAGCACTTGACTATGATATGTAGAGTATCATAGTTAATGGACCACACACACCCACTAAGATAATTGATGGTGAGGAATCAATCAAAATCGAAAAGAAATGGGATGAGATTGATAAGAAAATGGCTCAACTCAATGCAAGAGCCATGAATGTTTTATATTATGCTCTAGATGCTAATGAATTTAATCGTATTTCAACATGCATGTCGGCTAAGAAAATATGGGATAGGTTAGAAGTAACTCATGAAGGCACTAATCAAGTTAAGGAGTCAAAAATTAACATGCTTATGCATAAATATGAACTTTTCAAAATGGAGCACGATGAGTCAATAACTATAATGTTTACTAGATTTATGAATATTATAAATGATCTTAAAAGTCTTGGCAAGTGTTATTCTAGTAGTGACCTTATGAGGAATATTCTTAGGTATTTGCCGAGGACATGGGAGGCCAAAGTGACTGCAATCCAAGAAGCCAAAGATCTGAATATTTTATCCTTGAAGGAGCTTCTAGGATCACTAATGACGCATGAGCTAAGCATGAAACAACATCAAGAAGAAGATGTCAAGAAAAAGAAGACAATAGCCCTTAAATCCACCACTCAACAAGAAGAGGAATTCGATAAAATGAAAGATGAAGAACAAGATAAAGAAATAGCCCTCATCACAACAAAGTTCAAGAGATTTTTGAAGAGAAAAAAAGGGATGAGGAAGAGGCTACCTACCAAAGGGGAGCATAGCAAGAAAAAGGATAAGGAGCAACCCCTTATTTGCTATGAATGTAAGAAGCCGGGGCACTTTAGGTCTCAATATCCTCAACTTAAAAAGGTTCTTAAGAAATACAAGAAAAAAGCTATAGTGGCAAAATAGAGTGATAGTGATGACTCAAGCTCCGAAGAGGAAGAAGCTCATGAACAAGCCAACCTATGCCTTATGGCACATGAAAATAAGGTAAGTGGTCAAATCTTAAATGAATTTGCATTCAAAGAACTTCAAGAAGCCTTCTCTGATTTAGTAGATAATTTGAAGAAGTTAGAAACTAAAAATAAAGAACTAAAATTAAAAAATCAAGTCTTGCTAAAAGAAAATGAAACTATCATAAGTGAAAAACTAGTCTTAACTCAAGAGAATCTAAATTTAAAAAATGAAATCAGAAATTTAAAATCGATAGTTGAAAAATTTACTTTGAGTTCAAATAAACTTCATATGATTCTTGAAAATCAAAAGATCGTTTATGATAAGACTGGTTTAGGCTATAACCCCCTAAGAAAATAAAAATTTTTGAAAAATATTTTTCTAAATTCATAAAGTAAAAAATTTTTAAATATTACTTTCTTTAAATATGGTAAACTGGGATACAAATCTTATACATGCTTCTCTAACAATTCGAATGTAAAAAAAATATGGGTTCCAAAAGGAACCATTGTGACTAACTTTAAAGGACTCAAGAAAACTTGGGTACCTAGAGTAAGGACTTGATTTTGCATGTAGGTGTGTCTTGCATCTAAAGAAGAAAATCAAAGATGATATCTTGACAATAGATGCTCAAGACACATGACTGGTGATGGGCCCCAATTCATCATGCTTGATGCTAAAAATGGAGGGATGGTCATATTTGGAGACAATGGCAAAGGAAAGATCATTGGTATAGGTTACGTCGGTATTACTCCTTCCAAGTATATTAAAAATATTTTATTAGTAGATGGTTTAAAACACAATCTCTTAAGTATTAGTCAACTTTGTGACAAGGGTTACAAAGTTATTTTTGAATCTTCATTGCGCATTGTAACTAGCTCCAATGATGAGGGCATTAAGTTTGTTGGTTATAGGCATGATAATGTTTATATGATAGATTTGAATGATCTTTCTATGATAAACATATAATATTTAGTAGCTATGAATGCCAAAATTAATGAGATTAGTTAGCTTTGGCATCATAGGCTTGCACACATTAGTATGCGTTCACTTTCAAAGCTTATCAAAAAGGAATTAGTTACCGATGTACCAAAATTGAACTTTGAAAAAGATAAAATTTGTGATGCATGCCAACTAGGTAAACAAATAAGAGTTTCATTCAAATCTAAGAACATTGTTTCAACTTCTAGGCCATTGGAACTTTTGCACATGGATTTGTTTGGTCCTACAAGAACAACAAGCTTAGGTGAAAAATGTTATGATTTTGTAATTATCAATGACTACTCACGTTTTACATTGATTTTCTTTTTGGCACACAAAGATAAAATTTTCATGTTTTCACAAAGTTTTACCAAAAAGTTACAAATGAAAAAGAATTTTCAATTCAAAGCATTCGAAGTGATCATGGAACTGAATTTAAAAATCAAGACTTTGAAAAATTTTGTGATGAAAAAAGAATTAGCCATAATTTATCAGCACCTAAGACACCCCAATAAAATGGAGTAGTAGAAAAAAAATAGAATTTTAGAAGAAATGGTCCATACTATGCTATGTGAAAGCAACCTTCCAAGATACTTTTGGGTGGAAGTAATTAACACAACATGTTACATCTTAAACCGTGTCCTAATCGGACCAATTTTTAAAGAAAACATCTTATGAGCTTTGAAAAGGAAGAAAACCTAACATTGCATATTTTCATATTTTTGGTTGCTGATGTTTTATTTTAAACAATGATAAAGAAAAACTAGATAAATTTGATGCAAAATCCGATGAAGCTATTTTTCATGGTTACTCCTCTTCTAGTAAAGCTTTTAGAGTTTTTAACAAAAGAACCTTAGTAGTGGAGGAGTCAATACATGTTGTTTTTGATGAGACTAATATCTTCCATCAAGGAAGAGTGAAGGTATTGATGATCCAGATCCTCTTATAGAAGGATTGAAGGAGATCACCCTAAAGGATTCAACAATTCAAAATGAAGAGAATCATGAAGACAAGCAAGAAATTAAGAATGAAGGATAACAAGACCAACCTCAAGATACAAATGATCTTCCAAAAGAATGGAGGTATATTCATAATCATACTAAAGAACTAATTATTGGTGATCCTACACATGGGATAAGAACTCGCTCTTCACTTAGAGATGCATACAATCATTTTGCATTTGTTTCTTATTTTGAACCCAAAACCATTGATGAAGCTAAAAAAGACTATAATTGGATAAATGCAATGCAAGAGAAACTTAATCAATTCGAAAGAAATAATATATGGACTTTAGTATCAAGATCAAAAAATTATTCAATAATTGATATAAAATGGGTATACAAAAATAAATTAGATGAAAATAAAAATATAATTAGGAATAAAGTAAGATTAGTTGCAAAAAATTATAATCAAGAAGAGAAAATTGATTTTGATGAAATCTTTGCATATGTTGCTAGACTAGAAGCAATTAGACTTTTACTCGCTTATGCATACTTTATGAATTTCAACCTATTTCAAATGGATATTAAAAGTACTTTTCTAAATGGATATATTGTTGAAGAAGTTTATGTAGAATAACCTTCTGATTTTGAAAATCATGCTTTTCTAAATTATATTTTTAGATTAAATAAAGCATTATATGGTTTAAAACAAGCACCTAGGGCTTAGTATAAAAGACTAAGTAAATTCTTGCTTAATAATGAAGTTTCAAGAGAAAATATAGATACAACCCTTTTCATTAAAAGAGATCATGATGACATCTTAGTAATATAAATATATGTTGATGACATTATATTTGGATCTAATAATGAAACTTTATGTCAAGATTTTGCTAAGCTCATGTAGGAAGAGTTCGAGATAAGCATGATGGGTGAACTAACATTCTTCCTCGAACTTCAAATCAAACAAACAAAAGAAGGGATCTTCATCACTCAAAGCAAGTACACAAGAGAACTACTCAAGAGATTTAGGATGGAGAGCTCCAAAGCAATTGGTACCCCCATGAGTCCATCATGTAAGCTTGACAAGGATGAAAAAAATAAAAATATTGATCAAAAATTTTATAGAGGCATGATTGGCTTTTTATTGTATTTAACTGCTAGTAAATCAGATATCATGTTTAGTATTTATTTATGTGCATGATTTTAATCTAATCCAAAAGAATCATATTTAAATGCTATAAAAAGAATACTTGAATACCTGAAAGAAACTCAATACATAGGTTTATGGTACTCTAAGAATTCATCAATCGATTTAATTGGATATTCAGATGCAGATTTTGCTGGATGTAAATTAGATAGAAAAAGTACCAGTAAAACTTGCCAATTTCTAGGAGTTAACATAGTCTCTTGGTTTAGTAAGAAGCAAAATTCAATAGCATTGTCTATAGTCGAGGTCGAAAACATTACGGCTGGAAGTTGCTGTGCACAAATCTTACAGATTAAGCAACAACTTGAGGACTTTGACACCAAACTAAACAAAAGATCTATAAGATGTGATAATACTAGCGCCATAAATCTAACTATGAATCCAATCCAATACTTTAGATCAAAACACATTGAAATAAGACATCATTTCATAAGAGAGCATGCTCAAAATAATGACATAATTCTTGATTATGTTTATACTGAAAGTCAATTGGCTAATATTTTTACTAAGGCCTTAAGTGAAGATAAATTCTGTGAGATTAGAAGAGAATTAGAAATTCTTGATCTCCTAGCTTAAACATCTTTATGATTCCAAGCTCTCTTCTATCAAAATATCATCTTAAACTATCTTGAACCTATATCTCACTTTTCTTTCTCAAAAAGCTCAAATCTAACCATCCTTTGATCACTCTCATTTGTAAAATTCAACCCCTAAAATCTCAAAATTTTTCATCAATTTTTGAATTTTCTTGTGCCATGGGTTGACCTAAGGGATGACTCATGGGCATTCTTGTAGTTTGACCAAAATTCTTTTTGCTCGACCCTATTAATCAAGAACTCCTTCAGCCAAGAGGCCGACCTCCCCTATTTCTTGCTTCACCCAAACAAATCGGCCTTTTTCTCCAACCCTTCAATCAAAGAAATCTCTCAAAATTAATCATTCTCATAAATGAAATTTCAATCCTTAAAATCTTATATTTTTTTTAAAATTTTTCCATCTCTCTTGAATCTTTGAAGCTCAAAATAATTTTGTTTAATGCATTTATATTATTCAAAAAAAAGAAGATGTGTTTTTAATTCATGTTGTTCATAAATAAAATTTAAGAAAAAGAAAAAAGATATTCATTCTAAATTTATTGTGTTCTTTCAAAATGGGGAAGAAAAGTTAAAAGATAAATTTATCCAACAATAATTATGGAAAAGAGGAGAAAAATATTATGTGATGAATTTTCTAGTATTTACTCTTAAAAAATAAGGAGAAAGATGTTTGTTTGTTAAATATTATCTAGTTAGCCTTGACTGAACATTATAATTAATTTGAGTTAAGAATAATGAACTTTGATTATTTTATGATCTTTCTAACTTAAGCCTTCATGTGATTATTTAGTTTAAATTCAATTGATTTGATTGCCAAATTATTTTTGATAACTAATTGGAGTTAAAACTAATTTGAAATACATTCTCACTCTAAAAAAATTAATTTTGATACATACTTCGAAATCTGATCAAAGAATCATATTCATTTGAAAAGGAAGAGAGCCTTTGATATTTGAGTTTAAGCTAATTTTTTGTAAAGAAAGAAATTTCAAATGAGAAGCTTTTAAAGGAAAGCTGATTCACTTGATTTGATTTAATTTTTTGAATTTGATACATTTATCATTTGACACACCCCATCACATCTTTGATTCCTCATTTGATTCAGATAGTTCTAGCCGTGGCCTCTACTAGATTTAGTTTAGTCATCTTTATATTAGGTTATGATCTAGTATTCCTTAGTTATTTTTATGAGTTGTTGATCAAGTCATGGTTGGTTATATTTTTTTTGGATCAAACTTATGGCATTGGTACTATTGGCTATTTGGGTCATGGATGGTTGTATCCATGAATTTTGTATGTTTTGATGGCCTAATTCTCATGAATACTTTTGATACCTTTATATTTTGTATGCTTAGCACTTATATTTTGATGACTTGATGTTATGATAATCATTTGGATGTAAATATATGACGATGTCATTTGAATGATGTGAAATGAAATCTTTGTGAATTGGCTAAATTTTATTATGATCATTATATTGTAAATAGAAAGTTTTGTTATAAACTCTTGTTCTAATAGAAAAACATATGGAATAACTTAAGAGGGAGGCTTTTTTATTTTTGAATTTTAAAATCCTTTAAGATCTTACTTGATGATGTCAAAAAGGGGGACTAGAGTAAATAAAATTGGGCTATAAGCAAAATTGAAGTAAAATTGACCAAAAAAATAAAATAGAAGTAAAATTGACAAAATGAATAAGTAAGTCAAATACTTTTGCAAATCATTTAAATGCATGACTATAAGTAATCATTAAATGGCTCTTGATGACATATTGGCAAATAATTGAATATAATATCCTAGTATGTGATGTAGAATGTTCCTTCAAAATTTTTAAAATTCTCAATCAATGCTTCTACATGCTTTATTTTTGCTTATGCTCAAATATTTTGTCATCATCAAAAAGAGGGAGATTGTTGCTCCAAGAATTGATTTTGATGATTACAATGCATTTGAGGGGATTACTAATGAATTTGGCTTGGAAAAAGACTTTTTGTATTTCAAGAGCAAAATCATAATTTTATCAAGTTTTGATTTGAGAGCCTCAAGAGCAAGTATAGAAGATTTCTAATCCTTTGGAGGTAGTTTCATGATTTTTGGAAGCTTATTTTATGAGAAAATCAAGTTTGAAGTGAAAGGGTCGACCCTTAGGTCGTTCGCTACTGGAAAGGGCTATTTGGCATGCTATCTCTGTGCCAAGGGTCGACCCCAGGGTTGACCTCTGCTGTTCCGAAGGCTAAAAATATAGAACAACTATTTTTCTAAATTTTATCTCAGAGATTGACCTCGAGGTCGACCCCTGTGCCATGAGTCGATCCATGAGTCGACCCTTATGCCATGAGTCGACCCATGAGTCGACCCTTGCAATGAAAATTTTTTTGCAACGACTATTTTTTTCTTATTTTGATAGGTTTTAATGGTTTTTTAATGTCTCCAACGGCTACAAATCTTGCCCAGGATTCTCTCCTTCATCTATTGAAGATTTAAAAAACTTTAAATAGAGAAAAATACAAGAGATTGGTGTGATTCAATTATCAGCCCTAAGCAAAAAGTATTCATCAAGAAAAGAAGCTTTCATCTTCAAGTTCACCAACCTCTCAAGAGCTCATTCAAATCTCCAACAATCTTGAGGGAAATTAGAGAAGCTTCCTCCACTATTGTGAAAAGCATTCTTAAGATTTTATTTGCTCACAAAGGAAGCTAAACTTGTATTTGATTGTCATTAAATCTTTTTCTTTGCTTTATTATTTTGATTCAAATTTTAGGGGGTTCCAAAACTTGGGAAGGTTGATCCTAACCTTGAATAGAATTGTATTGGGTTAGCTTGTACCTAGAAAATAAGTGTTCCAACTTGGGATAGCTAGGGTTGGAGGTTTCCAACGGTGTATTCAGTTTGAATATGGTTAGTGAATTTTAGTTCTCAAGTAGAAGCTTGGGGAGTGGATATAGGTGCAAGAAAAGCACCGAACCATTATAAATCTTGCTTGTTTATGGTATGCTTGCTATCTTTCTTTTCTTAGTTTATTAAATTCTTGCTCTCTAATCTTTTATATTTTTTTAACCTAAATTGCTTCACACACACGTCTTGCATATCATCATTCAATCTTGATATCTTTAAATTAGCTTTAAAATTTTAAAAATCCAATCCTCCCCCCCTCTTGGGTTGCATAGCTGGGCAACATATTGGTTGGTCTGAACTCAGTCAAATTTGATTTGTCTTGTCCAGAAATCCTATATAGGTTTGTACTAGTGTGACTGAACCTTGTCCTAGTTATATCAGGGCTTATCCTGGTCTCATGTGTTGGGCATCTAGACAAAGGTCATTTTGATCCGGTCTTTGCAAGAAAGAAAAGAGGAGGCATGCCCCCTTGGAGTTATCTTAGGGCAGGCACCCCAGATGATTATGTGGAGAGAGATGGGCATGCACCCCTCCCTGCCATGCGCCCCTTATGGAGTTGGGAGGTTACCCATTCAAAAGAGTTTGAATGGGTCTTACAAAGTTTGAAAAGTTCAAACTCCCTAGAAGTTATTCTCCTACGCCAACCCTCTCTTATCCATTTTTTGTGGCACATTTCTTATAGAATTTTGTGCAACAAAATTCATGAGAAATCTGATACGGGGCATGGGATGTTGAGGAGAGTCCTACTTTAAGCAAATTGACCCGATCAATTGCTTAAAGCCCCATGACTCTAAGGTACCATGTTTAGTCTATAAATTAGGACCTAAACCAAAGGAGTTTGGCAATTCCATAGCCCATGCCCAGGCTCTATCTCCCTCTCTCCTCCATGCTTCCTCTCCCTCCTCTTCTCCCTCTTCTCCACATCCAAGGCTTGGGCTAATCAGCCATTCGAGCATTTGGGTGCAATTGCTGCAAAACTGCATCGACTAATTTTCGATCGTGTGATGATTGCTTTGCTGCCGAAGATTGGATCGAAGGCACGCCCAGGAGTTCTAGATTTAGATCTTCTGAGATTAGATCTAGAAGGAGAAGGCCTCCAGATCTGATCTGAGTAGACACTAATAGATGTTAAAAAATATGTCCTAAAGCTAAGCATCTAAGTTATAGATGATTGAAATTAGTATATGAATTATCAATTGATAATTATTATTTGGCTAATTCATTATAACAGTTCTATCTTTCTTAAATGAACTCCTAAGTTATGATGAAGTCCTTAAAACTATACTTAATCAATAAAGAAGAATTTATTGGATGGTTCTTAAATTTATTTATAATTAAATGATAAGTTATTAATAAGGATGATAACTTATCGAGTGTAGGTCGCTAAATGTCATATGTATTGGTTGTTTTTATAACCAAGTGGTGTGGAGACATTGGTATGATATATAGGTGGGATGTAAGAGTAGATCTACACTGAACATGACTAATGTAGCACTGTGCTGTCAAGAGTAGCTAGCTAAGGCCAATGGATATAAATATCCCTCCGACTTGAGATCACCATGGTGACTTATAAGCAACTCACTATACTTCGACGCTGGATTACCTATATTTTTAATATAGCAACAAATGATTTTTGGATATAGTCAAGTACTTGTAGAGTCAGTGTACAAATTAAGATGGGATTGAACACTCTTGATTAACTTCAGGAAGCGAATGTCTTGTTGTATTTCAATTTATCAAAATTTAGGCTTAAATAATCCTCGTGAGGAGTCATAGAATTTGCAAAATTTTGAAATACAATATGGATGACTTGAATAAGTGTTGATAGCTAACTCAAAGTCATCCAAAATATTATTGATCAAAGGGATGAATTATACAGTAATCATAGGCCAAGTTACTAAGAATGTTGCTTTAAATACATTCGACCTATCCAAATATCAGGTATCATTGCTAAATGGTTATTTTGATTGGTACAAAAATTGGTTCTAATTCTACTAGCTTAGGTTCGAACCTATAGGGACACACACATAAGATGTTGTTACCTGATCAGATGGTTGATTGATGATTGAGAATCATTTAGTGATCGAATTATCAATGCGATTGATGATCGATCTAGTGCAAGTATTGCAGGAGGATCAATTAGCAATTAGATTGCTAATTCATTCAATCTGATTAAATAATTAGATTGAGATTGAGTCTAATTGAATTAGATTTAATTAGAATTAGTTTGGACTTAATTGGATTAAGTTTAATTGATTTATTGGATAAGCCAATTACAAGAAAAAATAAATCCTTATTAAACTAGGACTTGAATGCATCAATTCCATAATTAAGTTAGAATTTAAATCAGATTTAAATTTGATTAAATTCAATTTAATTGGGCTCCTAGTTGGACAAGGTTCATCTTTAATTATGTTATATTTAATCTAGTTTAAATAAGATTTAAATTGGGTTCAAAATAGCTTTGACCTAGTTCACATTGGAGAGTCCTAGTTGGACTAGGACTCCTATTCTTTTGCTCCAAGATTCCCATGCCCCACAGTTTTATTTTTAGATATTTACATAAATTATTCCATGCCTAAGAAAGATCTCCACACCCCAACATCTGGTTGTTATGGAATCAAATTTGATTTGATCAAATTTGGTAATTGGTTTAGATTTGAACTCTATTTGATAGAGTTCTAGAATTCTAAAACTCTCCTCCTCTCTCTATGGAAATAAACCCGCACCCCAACTTTTTTTTTGCCATTTTTTCCTTCATTTTGTGAATTGGTTTTTTGATCCTCATTCCAAAATATTAAGGGGAGACGTCCAAGAGTTGGACGCCTCCTTAACTTCCTTGTTTGAATTGTTTTGACTAGGTCTTTGACTTAGAGTTTGCTTCCTATGGGACTCCTCATATAAGAAAGGTTTAAGGCATCTAAATACCAGATTTTACATGCCAAAAATTAAGAGAGAAAGGATGAGGGGTGTGGGAGGTTGGCATCCAACAAGTTTGGCATTGAGGGTTTATTTTGCACACGATATGGATCATGTCCTGTTGAGACAAGGAGAAGAGAAGAAGGTCTTCTCTTAGGTTCTCCTTGAGAGCTTTTTCTTGTCCATCTTTTGTGTGTTTTTCTCAAGAAAAAAAATTAAAGAGAAAAAATGAAAGGGCATGGGTCGATGGGTGCTCCAGCAGTTGGGGCATTAAGGTTTCCTTTGGATATGATTTGATCATATCCTGATGAGAGAAGAAGAAGAGAAGAAAGTCTTCTCTTAGGATTTCTTTGAGAACCTTTCTTCTCTATGCTTTTGTGATATTTTTCCATGAGAAAAATCATAAGAGAAAGAGACCTAGGGCATAAAAAAAAAAAAATTCTAGAGAAGAAGGTCTCCTCTTGTCTTGGCATGGAGATGAATTCAGGACATCAATGGTTGATGTCCTAAAAGAGAAGATGTGTCTTCTCTTATGATTTTTTCTTAATCCTTTCTTTTCTATATTTTAGGAGATCCAAAAGTTGGTCTTATCCCTTTATCCTCCTTATCTTCATATCTTTGAGTGTCCAAGAGATCCAAAGATAATTCTTTTAGATCGACCATCAAGAGGGATCTGCAAGAAGATAGCCCTTCGAGTGGATCTTCATTCGACAAACCTTCAATTTGTATAGTGGCTTCATGTGGACAACCTTTAGAGGTTGGACACATTGTGTAGCTCCAAGCAATAAGGATAACAATAGAAATCAACTGTGGTGCTCTCGACCTTTACAAAGGTAAGAGATTTGATCTCTTTTCTAGCTTAGATGCGATCTAGGATTTCAAGAATAGTTCTAGATCTGGGATATTGATATGATCAATATCAATCTAATTTAATTTTTAGATTTATTAATATATTTTAATATATTATAGATCCTAGATATAGGTTTTAGTGATTAGATCATACGCATAAATAGGTTAAATTGATTAATCTATCTTCCGCTACATTTAGTTTCGAAAAAATTTTAAAATGCATGCATGAAATCCTACATAGTTTTTCAACAGTGGTATCAAAGCACTAGATTCTTTTATAACATAATCATATATACTTTAAAATAAATTTAAAAATAAAAATTAAAGATCACACATACTGTTCATAAGGTTATCCTATTGCAAGATTAACCCCTTATAATAAAATGGTTGCCCTAGTATGTGCTGTTCTGTAGATCTTAATCATGAAAAAGTTAGATATAGTCTAAGTACTTTTATGATTTAATTTCTAATTTTAAATCTAAAAATTAGATAGATATTTAATCTATTATTGATTATTTAGATTAGATCTAAATAATGTAGGGTCGCATATACTGATTATAAGGTTATCCTTCTACAAGGTTTACTCCTTACAGTGCAGAGGTTATCCTAGTATGTGCTGATCTGTATAACCTAAATCATAAATATGTTAGATAAGATCTAAAATAATTTATGATTTATTTTTTAATTTTAAATCTAAAATTAATTAATTTATGATCTGATTTTGATCATTTAGGTAAGATCTATATGATGTATTTGATATTTAGATCTAGATCCTCTAGTTGTATATGTTGATATGTAACTTTTATTTTGAATCTAAAATTAATATATGTGATATATTTATTTTATAAAATTTAAATTATAAATTTATTTTCTACAAAATCATAGATTCAAAATCCTAGGACATGATCTAAATATTGAAACAAATTTGATCTAAAACCATGAATTGAATGTGATTCAATGTAAATTATTTACACTTTGAAAATATTTCAAATGATAAAATCAGAGACTAGTTCTAAGGTTCTAAACCCCAACCCATAAGCCTTGAACTTAATTGAGAATTAAGTGATTATTTAGGATTTAGGTTTGTGATTTGAAGATCCTAAGACAATTTCATAAAACATGAATTAAAGGGTAATGGGTTAGCTTGATCAGGTCATTAATTGGGTTAGTCCTAGGGTTAGATTAAATATGGACTATGTTAAAAAATTGATCAAACCTAATTAATAGTTAATTAGAATTAGGTCATTTCTTTTCTATAGATCAATTCAATACTTGTAGTTGATCATAGTTCATATATCTAACAAATGGATCCGATCATGGCTCAATGGTCGACCCCGAGTCTTTAGGCAAATCAAATTAAACTGATAAATTAATTGGTGTCTAAGGTAAGTCTAGCATTCCAAAATTAGTGGTTTTTAATTAGCAGCTCGATTATCTAGCCATTTTTAATGGTGTCTAAGGCAAGCTTGGTAGACCCTCCCACCGATCTCACTTACCTGACCAATGTGGTTAATCATCTTTTGATTAGGTTGCTCATTGATTTGTATTAACCTATATCACATAGGAAATCGGTGAGACTGATTTTGTTCAATGAGACTGATCTAGGTGCCTATGGACCAAAATTGATCCTAGTCATTTCAATGACTTAAGAACTCAGTGGGAGGATTTGACTTGGTGAAGTCACTAGGAGCAATTTGGTCCATATCTTCTCTATCCTTAAATTATAAATTAATTTAAATCCTCTAAAATTATTAGGTCTTTAAAATGATAAAGTTATGGGGATAACTGAGTCATAGCCTCCTATTAAGTTGGATGATAATGGGTTCATTAACTCAATAATCATTGGAGACCCAAAGGCCTGGTGCTTGTTGACTAATAAAATTATCATTCATAATATGATGACTTGAAAGTGTCTCTCTAATGGTGGTTAGGTTGACCAACCAAAGTTGGACTTAATCATTTGTTAGTTAGATGCACCAAGTATAGTCATGTTAATGGTTGGACCTAATTGGATCCTTGCAGTGGAAGCCAAAGCCTACTGATTTGATTTTTGGAGCAAAATTAAACTATTAGAAGTTGTTTAGAGAAATAATTAGTTAAAGAACCTATCCATATATGCACATGGGTTGACCAGCCAAAGTCGGGCTTGTGTGCAGTCTATGTGGATTCTGGTACCTACTAGAAAATTAAAGTAATTTCTTAAATTGGAGATAGAGGCTACTAATTCATACAAAAGAGTGGAAGAATCTTTAGACTGAAGTCCAAGTCTCTAGACTTAAAATAATTCATATACTTTAAGTTATTGTTCTCTTTTCTTCAAATTAAGGCTAAACGCTAATTGCTCCAATCACTGTCAGATAGTGATGTACTTATGGGATCCTATTTCAACAATTAGTATTGGAAGTTAAATTTGATTTAGCAGTTAGAAGAGGTTTGCGCTGGGGCTTCCAAGTCTAGTCAAAATAAAAGATCTAAAATTAACCCAAATTAAGCAGAGTACTTTTAATGCAAGAAGTAGGGTCATAGAAAGAAAAATTGTCTTGCTTTCCTTGACCTCAATAGGCTGAACAAAAAAAAAGGGGTTGCTTATCAAGGATATTATATGATAACATCTTAAAATTTTTTTATTTGAAATTCTACTATTTGATATCAGATACTGGTAGTTTTATGCAATTTATTGCAAAGACTATAGATAAGTAGAAATTTTGAAACTGGTGAGAGATTCCTAAACATTAAGGATGGAAGTCCAGTTCCAATCCTAACTTTAGGAATTGTCAAACTCATTTTTAATACAAATATTATCATTTAGAGTGACTGTTACTATTGTCCATCATTTATAATAAATGTGATCTCTATTGACCTTTTGGCAAAAGATGATCATCTTTTATCTATAAAGTGAGATTATTATGATATTATTATGAATAATATTATAATAATACATAGATAATAAAAAAATAATATTTAACAATTATACAGCCTATTAGTATAGTGTACACAACTAATAAACATCCAAGTTAAATAATATCATGGATGCCTACCTTTGGCATTATTGGCTTAGTCATGTTAACAAGAATAGGATAAGTGGGTTAACTTAAGAGGAAAAACTTGACATCAATGATTGTGAATCATTGCCGACCTGTGAGTCTTGTATTCTTGGAAAGATGACAAAGTCACCTTTTATGGAAAAGGTGAAAGAGCCGGTGAAGTTCTAAGTCTCATACATAGTGATGTATGTGGGCTTATGAACTCAAGTACCAGAAGAGATATCAATATTTCATTACAATTGCAAATGACTTATCTAGGTATGGATAAATCTAGATTGAATCACTAAAATATTCAAATGATAACGTAATGAAATAGAAAAACAAACTGAAAAACGTATTAGAACTCTTCAATCAGATCGAGAAGACGAATACTTATCTAGTGAGTTTTTGACAAATCTAGGAGAGAATGAAATTTTTTCATGGTGAACTCCTTCTAAAACACCATAGGATATCGGTGTATCGAAAAGGAAAAATTAAACTTTAGTAGACATGATTCGATCCATGATGGGGTTTACTAGTCTACCTGCTTCAAGGTTATACTCTTGTGACTACTTATTTTACTTTGAAAAATATTTTGAGCAAATCTATTACAAACACTCCATATGAGATAAGGACTGGATGTAGACCTAGACTCTCTCACCTTCGTGTTTGGAGTTGTCCGATTTGTATCAAATGTTTGTACATAGATAAACTTGGATCCTGGTCCCATAGGTGTATGTTTATAGGATACCCTAACGAAACTAAGCATTATTTATTCTACCATGTTAAAGAACAAAAGTTGTTCATCAGCAATAGGGCATTCTTTTTGAAAAAGAAGTTCCTTAGAGAAGAAACTAATGCCACTAAAGTTGAACTTGAGGAAGTTCAATCGGTAGAAAAAAACCAACACAATCTAGCAAACCTTCAAAATCAAATTTGATTAGATCAAACTCAGAGCTCATTAATTTGGCACCATTAAGAAGATTCGGTAGAGTACCACACTAGCCAGATAGATACTTTAGTATCTAGATTTGGGATGGTGATCCTATCAAGCTCGATGAGAACAACAAGAATTCGATCACGTATATGAATATCATGCAAAGATATGATTCTAAGAAGTGGCTTGGAGCCATAAAATTTGAATTGAAATCCATGGAGATTAACAGTGTATGGACAATGGTTGATCCACCTGAAGGGATAAAATCTATTAGGTGCAAATGAATTTTCAAAAATATTAGAGTAGTGTAGATGGGAAGATAGAGATCTATAAAGCCCATTTGGCTATCATCTCGGAGTTGGAATATACATTTTGAACATATATCTTCGTTATAAATGAAGAAAAATTCTGCATCTATAAATAGAAAATGGTTCTATAGTATTATTCCTTATGTTGTTTATGTATGATATTCTCTTAATCAAGAATGACATTCCAGCATTACAAGGAATAAAGATTTAGCTGTCATCTTATTTCTTCATGTAGGATTTGGAAGAAGCATCGTTCATCCTAGGGATGAAGATCTATAGAGATAGATCTAAAAGGATGCTTGGATTGTCCCAATCCATGTACGTGACCAGACATGATATACTCACTAGAGGTAGTGAGCAAATATCAGTTTGATTCGAGTGAGCATAACTAAAAAATTGTATAAACAATCCTTAAGTATTTGAAAAATACTAAGGTTCAGTGACTCAAATATGGAGATATTGAGTTAAAACTTATGGGATATTTTGATTTCAATTTTTAGTCAAATAAAGATGATAGCAGGAGAGTGTCGGGTTATGAATTTATCCTAATTAGAGTAGTAATCTACTGAAAAAATTTTGAGCAGAATAATGTAGCCTATTCTATTAGTAATGTAAAGTACATCATCTCATCTGATGCTGTCATGTAGACTGTGTTGTGGTATAAGTTCATTAGCAAGCTGGGAGAGGCACCCTCCATTGATGGTCCAATCCTAATGTAGTCCTAGAGCCACAGCTCAGGCTAAAGAACTGAAGAAACATCATAGGAGCAGCATACTTGACATTGCTGTCACCTTACATTTTAGTTTAGGGTGACATCAACTTTTAAAAGATAGATGGAAAAGAAGAACATGACTGACTCATTTGCTAAAGCCTTAGAACTAAGGAGTTCTATGAGCTAGAGTGGAAGATAAGATATTTGATGTTGCTCTAATTGGCTTTAGTCCAAGTGGGAGTTGTTAGAAAATGTATCCTAAAGCCAATCATCTAAATTATAAATGATTAAAATTAGTATATGAATTATTAAATAATAATTATTATTTGGCTAATTTATCATATAAGTTCTATCTTTCTAAAATGAACTTCTAAGTTATGATGAAGTCCTTAGAACCACTCTTAATCAATAAAGAAAGATTTATTGGGTGGTTCTTAAATTTATTTAAAATCAAATAATAAGTTATTAATAAGGATGATAACTTATCGAGTGTAGATCGCTGTATGTCATATGTATTGATTGTCCTCATAACCAAGTGGTATAGAGATACTGATATAACATATAGGTGGGATGTAGGAGTACATTTGCATTGAATGTGACTAATGTAGCACTCTACTATCAAGAGTAGCTAGCTAAAGCCAATGGATATAAATATTCCTTTGATCTGAGATCACCATGGTGACTTGCAAGCACCTCATAATACTTTAGTGTCGGACTACCTATAATCATAGACTAAGGTTCTAAGAATATTGCTTTGCATACATTCGACCTATCCAAATATCGGGTACCATTGCTAGATGGTCATTCAATTAGTACAGAAATTGATTTCTATGCTATCAACTTAGATTCAAATCTATGGGATCACATACATAAAAGGTAATTACCTAATCAGATGGTTGATTGATGATTGAAACTCATTTAGTGATTGAATTATCAATGCGATTGATGATCGATCTAGTGCAAGTATTGCAGGAGGATCAATTAGCAATTAGATTGCTAATTAGCTCAATCTGATTAAGCAATTGGGCTAAGATCAAGTCTAATTGAATAAGATTCAATTAAAATTAGTTTGGACTTAATTGGGTTAAGTCCAATTGGTTTATTGGATAAGCCAATTATAAGGGAAAGTAATTTCTTATTAGACTAGGACTTGAATGCACCTATTTTCTAATTGAGTTAGGATTTAAATCAGATTTAAATTTAATTAAAGCTAATTTAATTAGGATCCAAGTTGGACTAGGATCATCCTTAATTGGATTGTATTTAATCTAGTTTGAATAAGATTTAAATTGGGTTCAAAATGGCTTTGACCTTGTCCATATTGGAGAGTCCTAGTTGGACTAGGACACCTCCTATTCCCTTATGCCTAGATTCCCACACCCCACATTTTTATTTTTTGATGTTTATGTAAATTATTCCATGCCCCAATATCTAGTTGTTATGGAATCAAATTTGATTTGGCCAAATTTGGCAATTAGTTTAGATTTGAACTCTATTTGATAAAGTTCTAGAATTCTAAAACTCTCCTCTTCTCTTTATGGAAGTAAACCCATGCCCCAACATTTTCTTTTCACCATATTTTCCTTCATTTTGTGCATTGGTTTTTTGATCCTCACACCAAAATATTATGGGAGGCATCCAAGAGTTGGACACCCCCTTAACTTCCTTATTTGAATTATTTTGACTAGGTCTTTGACCTAGAGTTTGCTTCCTATGGGACTCCTACAAGAAAGGTTTAAGGCATCAAAATACCTAATTTTTGTATACCAAAAATTGAGAGAGAAAGGGTGAGGGGCGTCGAAGGTTCACATCCAAGGAGTTGGGCGTTGAGGGTTTATTTTGAACATGATATGGATCATGTCCCGTTGAGACAAGAAGAAGAGAAGAAGGTCTTCTCTTAGGTTCTCCTTAAGAGCATTTTCTTGTCCATCTTTTGTGAGTTTTTTCCAAGAGAAAAAATTAGGTAGATGGGTGCTCCAACAGTTGGGGCATTAAGGTTTCTTTTAGAAATGATTTGATCATGTCCTGATAAGAGAAGAAGAAGAGAAGTCTTCTCTTAGGGTTTCTTTGAGAACCTTTCTTCTCCATCCTTTTGTGAAATTTTTTTCATGGGAAAAATTAGAAAAGAAAGAGACCTAGGACATAAAAAAATTCTAGAGGAGAAGGTCTCCTCCTATCTTGGCATGGAGATATATTTAGGACAACAATGGTTGATGTCCTGAAAGAGAAAATGTGTCTTCTCTTTGGGCTTTTTCTTAACCCTTTCTTTTCTATATTTTGGGAGATCCAAAGTTGATCTTCTCCCTTCATCCTCCTTCTTATCTTCATCTCTTAGAGTGTTGAAGAGATCTAAAGATAATTTTTTCAGATCGACCATCGAAAGGGATCCATAAGAAGCTAGCACTTCGAGTAGATCTTCATTCGATGAATCTTCAATTTGTGTAGCAGCTTCATGTGGACAATCTATAGAGGCTAGACATGCTATGCAATTTCAAGCAACAAGGACAATAACAAAAATTAACTATGGTATTCTCGATCTAAGCAAAGATAAGAGATTTGATCTCTTTCCTGATCTATATGCGATCTAGGATTTCTCGAATAGTTCTGGATCAAAGATATTAATATGATCAATACCAACCTGATTTAATTTTTAGATTTATTAAAGCATCTTGATTTGTTATTAATCCTAGATATAGGATTTAGTGATTAGATCATATACATAAATAGGTTAAATAGTTTAATCTATATCTTTTGTTGCATCTAGTTTTAAAAAAAATTCAAAATGCATGCATAAAATCCTACATGGTTTTCTAACAGTAGAGGCCAAGCATGTGCGCAACTCAAGTTAGAACCTTCGTTAACTTCTAGATCATCACAGCAAGTGAAGAGTTTGCTTGCAATAGGTGGTATTAGATACCATAAATTTTTATTTTTGTTTCAGATCTATCTAATCAGATCTAAGAACTCTTAGATTTGATCGAATAAGTTATTAAAAAAGTTTTAAAATTTTGCTGTATGACTTGATCCAATCAGGCCACTCCTATAGATTTTCCTTCATCTCTAGACTTTTATAAGCTTAGCAATGGCTAAAGAAGGAGTTTTGACTATTGGAGCCCTTGGAATACTCATTGGAGCCAAAATCTATCCATTGAAATCAAATCTAAATTTTTGCAGAACTAGCATTACAATGCCTAGGTTGACTCAACCTTCTCTAAGTTGGCTAGGTTCTAACTAATAGACCTTCTAGGTCAACTTAGTATCAGGTGGCTAAAAAGCTGGCTTTCTATCTTTTGCTGTCTTTTAAAATTGGGTCGACTAACTTTATAACTGAGTCAACTAAGTTCCTATCTTGGTCGGCTTACTTGAATTTTGGGTTGACTAAGTCTCCTGACTTCCAAATTAGGGCTTTCTATCTTTTATCCTTACTAAGATTTGGTTGGATGAGATTTCTACTAGATTGACTCAGCTCAAATGCCAATATGTATCATAGAGTTTGGATAGCCTTTCTTCTCTAATTTGATTTATAGGCTGGATTGGCCTTCTTAACTTGATTTAATCCTGATTAAAACTCCTTGCAAAGTGTGTCTAGTCTAGAGTTTCTTCACTGAGTTCTTGAATGGTAGTTCTTTATTTAGTTGTTGGGAAACACTTAAAAATTATGAGCACTTAAAATTTTGAAACTACACATCCTCAACATTTTTTGACCAATTATAATTTCTTATTGCTTCATAAACTCAAAGTCTACTTTTCTTCTCATGATCATTTTGAAGCTTGATCCTTCTTTCTTGCATCGAAAAATTTACTTGGAGAAGCCTTAAATTCTTGAATTTTCACCAAGGACTTCCTTTTCCTTTGGGCAAATTATTTCTAGGGTGCTATGAGAGAATAAGGACCACAAGAATTGGGTAGAAATAGAGAGAGAAATTTTGAATTTGGTGGGAGAGAGGTTTGAAAGGAATTATGGCACAAGAAAATTAAAAATGGAATGATAGAGCCTTGGGACATTTCAATTAAGAAACCCATCCCGATATGGGGTTGACTCCTACTAAATCAAGAGTTAGCTCTTGAAAAGGGATCGACTCCAATAAAACTAGGAGTCGGCTCCTCACAGAACTATTTCTCTTCTTGAAATCATGAGTCAACTCCTCTAATCCAAGAGTTGACACTTCAATACAAAAAATAGTTTAAGGAGTTTTAAAATAAGAAAAATTTGATCAAATAGAATTAGAATCAAGGGGCAAACAAAACAATGATCAAGGATGATATTTGAATCAATTTGGGGGATTAGAATAAATCAATTTGAAATATTAAAAAAATCAATCAATTAGGGGTTCCAATAATCAAATCAAAAGGAATCTAGACAAAGGTTCTTTGAGTGAAGTTCAACTAGGAGATTTTGATAAAAGCACGATATTGTCATTAAGGTACGATGTTTATTAGTTTAATTTTAATTTCTTAAATTAATAGAAAAATAGATGGAAAGTTGTGAGTCGGGTTGAATCCATAGAGAAGATAGTGTTTTAATTTTGAAATCTTTGATTTTTATAAAAAAAGATTTAGAAAAAGTTAAAGTTAAAAAATAAAATTATAAATAAAAAATAAAAGTTAAATGATGTAGAAAATTAAACTTGGTACTAAGATCTACTAGTTAGATCTTAGCATCTACTTGCAATAAAATAAAGTATAATAATTAAAGTATAAAAATTAAATTATAATTAAAAATAAAAAGCTAAAATTTAAAGTGCATAAAAATAAAATTTGCATTAATTAAAATTTAAAAATTTAAATACATAAAATTTAAAAAGAAAAGAAAAATAAAATAAAAACTAAAAGTTGATCTCGATCTTAAATCAGGGTTAGCATGAAGATGGCATAGGAGATAGCTCTTTCTCGCAGCACCCATTGCCTTGAAGTAGCCTCTAATCCAAGCATGGCTTCCACCCTGGATCGTAGCTTTTCATGATCGAAGATAAAAAATTTTAGAGGCCTGGAGTCCTTTAAATAGAGTTAGGAGGGTTGGATCCTTTGTTTCTAGCCAATATGGGATTAAAGAGGAGTTTTGATCAAAAAAAATGAAGAAATTCTAGCAAAAATTAGATTAAAATAACCCCTGGATCGAATTTTGTGCTTCTGGTGATGTCTGGCCATTAGATCTGGATCAAACAGTCCCAAAATCATCAAAAATGAATGTGTAATAGCCCAAATTCACTTGAAATTAATTTGGACCATTGGATCAATCTCAATAGAGCATTTTTGGCCATCAGAGTAATGCTTGGGTGTTTGATTGTCGTTGGGAGCTTTCTCCATCATTCAATCATCACCTGGGATGTGCGCAGCTATCCGATTGCATGTTGGGATGTTGAGGAAATTAGAATCAAAATGGGAAAAGATGACAGTCATTGGATCTAGTTTTCAAAGAAATTCGATCATTGGATCATCACCTGGAGTGTCCAGAACCATCGAATGGCGCGTAGAGAGGTGGTTGAATTCGAATCAAAATAGGTTAGAACCCCCATAATCGGATCTTGACTGGAATCAATCTAGACCACACGATCAAGCCATTACTATAGCTGTGGATCCTATAGATCGGGTGCATTTGAAGACCGAACCAATCAACATGCACCACACCCTATGAAAATACCATTTTACCCCTATACGCCATGAATTTTTTGTAAACCCTTTAGCGGTCTTGGTCCACTACATGGCAGTAAGTGATTCATTGCCTTTTGCTGAGCTGGCAGTCCATGCCTGGTTCATGGACTGGCGGGTCGGCTTCTGTGGCTGAGCTAGCTTAGACGGTGCACTGACTGAGCTTAAACATGCGGGTTGAGTTGAATATGGTGGCTTGGCTGAGCAAGCTGATTGAGCCATTTTATTTTTTAATTTTTTTCTTTAAAAATTCATATCCGATCCATTTTAACTTTGATTTGCTCCAAACTTATTTTATTATGACTAAAAAAATGAGTTCTATCATTGATAAATATATTTTCTAAAATAAATAAATAAAATATTTAATTTTTAAAAATAAAAAAATTAATTAATAATTTATTTTTTTTATTGGTGTATTTATGATAATTATCACACCCCCTAACTTAAGCTTTGCTAATCCTCAAGTAAAGAAAGAATTTAATTTTAGATATCTTTTAACTTTAGAGTTTTAAATTTTACCTAAGCAGTTTTTAAAATAGCCATTGATATACAGTAGAGCATAAGTGAGCTATGTCATTAGGATATTAATACTTACCAATATAAAAATTAATATAAAGAACATTTAACTTTTCTAAACTTTTTTTAATTATCCCTATCTTTATCTCTAAATTATCTAAACTTTCATATGGACAAGTGTATTATTACTTCCACCTTTCATTTGTTGATATTTTTTATTCACATTGCCCATTTTTTTTATGCAAATATCATTGCTTGCTTAGGCAACAGGATCCGATTATTCGATGAAAAATTAATTTTTTTTTCTTTTAACATTATACCACTATAGAGTGCCTTAACCTTATAAGCTTTCTATTTGATCCATGTAGTGAGTTTTGGGCCAATGACTTACAAATTAGTAGGCTTTAGGGCACTAGGTATAAAATACCCCTCGAGCTTACTAGCTTGATTCAAATAGGTTACGAGTTAAGACTAGCTTTACAACGAGCTTCATTGTCCTTTCCATCTTTTGATGCAAAACTGAATGCTTGCTTAGGCAAAGAGGCCCGATTACTCAGTAAAAAGTATTTGAAAACTATTTTATTTTTTAAGAATGATTTTTTTATATGAAAAAATGTATAGTTATCCTAGACAAGCCTATAAAAAGTAGACTTTTCTTTGATGTTGGTAGAAAAAATTAGAAATGCTCAAAGAAAAATTATTTATGTTCTCGACTTAACTCTTTATTGGTTTTTCTTAATACTTGATCCCTCAATATCTTATAAATTCTCTGATCTATGCATCAATTTTTTTAAAAGAATATGCTTAGTTCAATTTGATTCTTAAACATAATCGAGTATCTAAATGTTAAATACTAACTTCTTCTCAGGGTCTTTAAAATGAATGCAAAATTTTATTATTCTTCCTCTCCAACTTAATCAATATTATCCTTAATAGAGAAAGAAAAATAAAAGGTATAATAAAGAATAGGAAAAAATACACCTGACTCAATATGTTTTTTAGGTCCAGCATGTGCCTTTGAAAATTTGGCTCTCCTTTCAACTTATCCAAAATAATTTAAAATAAAAATCAACTAAAAAGATAAATTAGACAAAAGAAAACTAAATATTGGGTTGCGTTCCAAAAAGTGCTAAGTTTACCATCTTCAGCCAGACACAAACCAGTCTATCTATCTTGTGTCAAATACTAGATTGACAAATTTTAATGATTTTGGATTGCTAATCTCAAGAAGATAGTTTGTAATCCCTTTATTGATGTATTCATTTTTAATTATGAAAACATAGTTTGTGCCCCTATTCTCACACCCTTGTTTATCAAGAATTTCTCCTATTTGTTCTTATAAAATACTCATGAATTGAGTTTTTGGATTAGGAGTTAAGTTTGATGCAATGGATACTAGAAGGATGTCTAAAGATGGGTCTAATTCTAGAGGTAAATTAATATGATCTTGTTTAAATAACTCCGTTGACACTTCATTACATGTCTCTTGATTTTTGTGAGAAGAACCAGGTTCTAGGGCTAAAGGAAATAGGACTTCAGGTTTATAGGTCTCAGGTAAATCATCTATTCTCTTCTCCCCTATGTTTATCTCATTTAAATTGGAACAAGCATCAATACTAGTTCCGAGCTTAGGTTCTTCTATGCAGTTAGCTTCAGTACTAATCTATTTCTCTAAATTTTTATTTTAACTTGCATCAATACTAGCCTCTCTCACTTGATCTTGGTGTGGGTCCATAAAAATCCTATAACTTTTAAGTTCAAAAATTACTTTAGCATTTTTAAATTGGAGATTCTTAAGTGAGTCATTAGATTGATAATTAGATCCAGATGGTTGATAGACAATAGGTGGGTTATTTATAAAAAATTAGTTGGCTCAGTAATTGACCTAGTTTTCTCCTCATATTTGACTCAACTAATTATTCTATTTGTGCTTCTAGCCTAGTGATGGATTTTTGTTAATTCAGAATTAGTTGTTGAAGTTGATTAAATTTATTATCGGCTAGATTGATCTGTTGAGGTGGTAGGTATGATGGCTGATTATAATAGAATGGCTGGATGGACTGACTAGACTGACCACAATTATAGGTTTAATTTTGATGTAGGGTCTGAGCATGAGTCTGTTAAGGTATCCAAGAAAAATTAGGATGGTTCCTCCAATTTGGATTATGTTTGAAAAAGAGTCATTAACCAGCTTGGAGTAGCCTTGTGCTACTTGGACTTGTTCTTGGATGAAAGATAGAAATTATGCAGTCATAGGACATTTACTTATATGATGGGTTCGGCTAGCACAAATTGAACAAATCTCCTGATAATTAGAGGATGATATAAATTATGCAGGAGATTGTTGACCTAAGATTAGGAGTTGATCTAATTTCTGGGCAAGAAGGTCCACTTTATTTATTAGGTTCAAATCTGCCTTAAGACTATATTCTAGATGTTTACATTCACGGATCCCTACCTAGGTTTGGTAGAAAGATAATGACGCATGATTGATTGAGTTTTCACTCAAGGTTTCAAATAAAGCATAGACTTTGTCCTCACTTTTATTCATGAATGCACCTCCACAAGATGCATATACCAATTGTCTATATTGGTCTCCTAAACCCTCATAAAAAGCTTGAACAATTTGTCACTTAGACAAACCATGGTGTGAATATTTTCTAATAAGTTCCTTAAGTCTCTTCCATGACTCATGAATTTGTTTTCCTAGAAGCTGAGCAAATCTAGTGATAGCCCACCTCATGATGTTGGTTTGGCCTATGGGATAAAATTTCTTAAGAAATTCATGTTATAATTCAGTCCAAGTTTTAATTGGTCTCCCTATTGTGCCAAGCTAGTACTTGGCTTTATTTTTTAATGAAAAGGAGAATAAGATTAGTCTAAGGGCATCATCAGTTAAATTTTGATTTTTCATCATAGAGCATATTTCTAAAAATTCATCCAGATATTTATACAGGTCTTCATCAATGTTCCCATAGAAAGATGGGAGCATTTGGATTGTAGTCAGCTTGATCTCATAATGGATAACATGAATATCAAGTAACTGGATACAAGCCGATGGATTATATAGGGAAGAAATAAAATATTTCTTCATCTGCCTAGGTGGTTCTCTAAGATTTCCAACCATTTGACTATTTGGTTCAATATGGTTCAGTCATTCAATTTTACAATTCAGTTCAACTAGGTCAGATAAAGTGATTTTCTACCGTGTATGTACTAGTGCAACCCTAACGTATGGTTCAAAATTTTTTATTTTTTTATTATTTTTAAAAATTATAATTTTTTAATTTTTATATTATTATATTTATTTTATTATTTTTTTAAATTTAATTTAACTTATTTATTATTTTAATAATTTTTTAGTTAGTTTAATTTAATTTAATTTAATTTTAATTTTATTTTTGAAGAGAAAAAGAAGAAGAAAGAAATAAAAGTTCTAAAAAGGAGGTCCTAAGGAGTCCTAGAACTAAGAAGAGAGAGAAGAATTAGGTTTAATTAGGTTTGATGTTTTAGTTAGCAATCAAGTTAGGAAAATAATCCTAACTAAGGTTTGTCCTAGATTTAGATAGCTCCTAACTATCAAGATCATCTTCAAGCCCTCTAAGTGTAAGATCAGCCATTCAACTAGCCAGATAAGTGTAAAGTTGGTGGGGATCTCCCCATTGCATGCCTTAGACATCAATTGTGCTTGGCCATGTAAGCTAACGGAATCAATTATAAACCACCTTCCTTCGGATCCAATCATCCCTGAATCACTTACCTTGGACACCAGTTAAAGTGACTAACCCTAATCCATTCTGACTTTTAGGATTCCTTATCCTAATGAGCTCGAGTTCCTAGAGTCGATGTCTAATTGATTTTAAAATTAAAAGCTTAGATCAATGCAGGATATTGGTTGGTTGTTTGCGGACCAAGGAAGGATGATCAAATTTTTATCTTATCTTATTTAATAGGTTATTGCCCTTAAATTGATTTTAAAAAAATGCATATGCACAATCACTTTCAGACAAGGAGATCTATGCAACTAAATTAGATGCATGAATCTTAATTAAACTTGAGAGCTTACCTTGTCTCCAGTGATCACCAAAAACAAAAATAAAACTAAAACTAAATCTAATATGATGGTGTTGAGAATTATGTCCAAAAAGCCAATCGTTAGCCTGTTAACGATTGAGCTACTTTATATATGTAATTGAACATTGATAAATAAAATATTTTGGCATGTTTTTCATTATAAGTCTTCATCTTCTAACGAACTCTATTTTTGTGATGAAGTCCTTAGGACTATTTAGTTTAGATAAAGAGAGGATTTATCGATTAGTCTTTAAATCAATTCATGACCAAATGATAGGCTGTTAAGTAGGACGACAGCGTCTATCGAGCATAGATCGCTGTATGCCATATAGGTTGGTTGTCATCTTAACCAAGGAGTGTGGAGATATTGGTATGGCATACAGGTGAGATGTATGGATACATCGTCATTAAACATAACCAACTCTAGAGCATTTTGCTGTTGAGCATGTCTCTGATGGGATATAGATATAAGTATCCCTTAGACCTGAGATCATCTCAGTGACTTGCAAGCAACTCACTGTGCTTTGATACCGAACTAATTGAATTTCTAATTCAGCAACGAAAGGCTTCTGGGCACAGTAAAGTACTTGCAAAGTTGGTGTGTGATCAAGGTGGAATTGACAACTCTAAGAGTTGGAGAAGAATGTATCACTATATTTCAATATAGCAAAATCTTGGCCAAGATAATCCATCAGATGATTTGATATTTTGAAATATAATGTGGACAATCTGATTAGAGTTGACAGTTGAACTCTGAGGAGGTATCCTACGAGCATTTTGGTCAAGGGGATGAATTATTTGGAAACTATATCCACATGGGTTCTAAGGATGGTGTTCTACACATTCGACCTATCCGATCGTCGAATATCATTGTTAGATGGTCACATTGATTGGTATAGAAATTTATTTCTATACTACCAACTTAGGTTCGGATCTATGAGGTCACATGCATTAGAGCTCACAATCTGATCGGATGGTTTATCAACGATTGAGAATCGTTCTATGGTTAAACAATCAATATGATTTGTTTAACCTAATGCAAATATTGCAAGAGGATTGATTAGCAATTTGATTGCTAATTAGCTTAATTTGATTAAGCCAAAGAGCTAAGATTAAGTTTAATTAAATATAATTTAATTAGATTTAGTTTTGGCTTGATTGGATCAAGTCCAATTGATTTATTGGATAAGTCAAGTGCAAGAAAAAACTATTCCTAGTGTAACTAGGACTTAGGTCAACCCAATTTACTAATTTGATTAAAAAATTAAATTAGAATTTAATTTAATTTAATCTAATTTAATTAATCATTAATTGGGTTAGAACCTAATTTAATTTGGTTGAGTTGGGTTTGGTTTAATTTGGTTTAAGAAACCACTTTGACCAAGTCATAGATAGAATCCTAGTAAGACTAAGATTCCTCCTTGCGCCACCTTAGTTCCAATGCCCCCAATGCCTATTTTTTGATATTTTTCATGGAAAAATCCTTTTCTTCCTGATCTTCACGTATGCCCCCTCTCTTCTTCTCTTTCTCATATGGTAATTGGGTAGAAGACCAAGTCAAAGAAGGAGTTTGTTTTGATATTGGATTCTATGAGATAGAATTCTAACAAACCCAAACTCTTTCCAAAAGGTGCCACCCCCTCTCCCAATTAATTTCTCTCTTATTCCACATGAGAATCTCCTTTTCTTGTGCACCTTTCCTTGCTGGTATATGCCAAAAATTATAGAGGGGGTGCCCAAAAGTTGGGTGCCCCTTGACTTGCCTTGTTTGACCTTTCCTTGTCTAGTATTTGACCTAGACAAGGATTCTTCTTTTTCTATATATTTTGAATGAATTTTGGCTTGAAAATTTTGTGGGTCATAGATCTTTGAGCAGGCTTTGAGGTATGTAAAAATTAGGGAGAGAGAACCTCTAGGCATTGAGATTCAATAGACACAAAACTAGGTGTCTAGGTGAGAGCAAAGAGAAGAAGAAGAGGGTCTTCTTCTAGGGTTGCTGTGTTCATCTCTTCCCTTCCTTCTTTCTTGGGTTTTCTAAGAATGTTTCATATCTAAAACCTCTTCTCCTTCTTTTTCTCTTTGGAAGAGTCCAATCTAGAAGAAAGAAGGCATCTGATCAACCATCGAAGAAAGATCAGTGCAGTACTAGCATACTGTGCTGATTTCTAGCATCTAAATTTTTTATCGTGATTGTGGGCTCATGTGCACGACTCTTAGAGGCTGGATGTATGTATGGCTTGCAACTTCATCCTTAAGCTTGGATTAGTGAGTTAGAATATCTAACTCATTCAGGTAATAGATCTGATCTATTATTTTTTTCATATATGCATGAGATATAGTGTAGATCTAGGTTGATGTGATCAACCTTTCCTTCTTATTTATTTTTAATTTTAGATTTAAATACCATGCAATAATTATATAATATAATCTTAGATCTAGAAATTATTTAATATTTAGAATTACTTAGATTAATTTTGAGTCTTTCACTGCTGATCTAGAAAAAGTTTCAAGATCTAGTCCTGAAACCTTAGATCTGGTTCCTTCAATTGGTATCAAAACCAGATTAATTATTATATGATTATTGATGCATACTTGGATTATTTTTGGATTAGATCTAATTAATAATCTGATATTTAAATCTAAAATTAAAATCTTAGATCATATAGACTGATCTTATAAGGTTGTCCTATTGTATGTTTACCCCTTATAGTGCAAAGATTGTCCTAATTTGTATAGATCTAATATTATTCATAAATTTATTAGATATGATCTCGATATTATTTATCATTTATTTAATTTAAAAAAGTTTTAAATTTAAAAATAAAATTTTAGACTGCATGGACTAATCTTATAAGATTGTTCTGCTGTAAGGTTTATCCCTTACAGTAAAAAGATTGTCCTAGTACGTGCTGATTTAAAACTTTGATCATAAAATTTTAGATTAGATCTAAAATATTTTATGATCTAATTAAAGATATTTTAATCATCATAAATATGTTAGATTTGATTTAAGTTGACTTATGATTGATTAATATTGAAATTGTTTCAATTACATGAACTTGTTTAGATTAGATCTAAAATAGTTTCATGTTCTTCTTACTTGTATTTTGATTATGAATCAAACATGCAACTTGATTGTTAGAACCATATTATAAAAATATTTTATAAATATAAAAGTTATTTTTGAAAAGTCGAATCCCAACCCTCAGCCCAAAACTTAATTAAGAATTAAGAAGTTGTTTGATTAGTATTTAGGATTGTAAATTGAAGATCGTAAGACACGAATCATAATACATTGAGTTAAATGGATTAGTAGAGATTAGGTTCATTAATTGGATTAGACCTAGGGTTAGATTAAAGAATGGACTTAATTAGAGAATTAACAATCTAATCAATTATTGTCTTAGATTAGGTCAAGGATTCTCTAGATCAGTTATAATAGTTGTAGTTGGTCAAGTCCATGTCTTTAATGAGACCTAAGATGGACTTGATTCTTAGCTACGCGGTTCAGCATGAACTATAAGGTTGATCTAATTGAAACTAATTAAATCAGTTGGTGTCTAAGGTAAACCAAACCAGTGGTCTTTAATTGGCAGCCCGCTTGCCTGGCTATTTTTGATGGTGTTTAAGGTAAGCTATGGCAGACCCTCCCACTAATCGAACTTGCTTGGCCTCTTGGTGAAATTATATTTTGATCGGATCACTTGACTATTTGAGCTGACCCATGTTAGCTAGGTAAATCAGTTTGACTAATTTAGGTGCTCCTAGACCAGCCTATTAATGATCTCCCTTAAGTTGACTTGGTGAAATTAGTGGGAGGATCATGACAAGCTGGTTAATCTGATCTACTCACTTCTATAAATTAAATCTTCTAAAATTATTAGGTCCCTAAAATAAAATAGTTATATGATAACTGGATCATAGCCTTCCATTAAAGTGGATGATAATGGGTCCATCAGTTGGATAATTATTGGAGGCCCAAAGGCCTGGTGCTTATCAGTTGATGGAATTATCATTCATTATATGATCTTTTGGATACATCTATCTAAATAGTGGTCAGGTGGGCCAACCAAAGTTGGACCTGATCATTCATTGGTTGGATGGACCAAGTACGGTCATATTAATGGTTGGACCTAACTATACCCTTTTTTGAGAAGGCCAAAGCCAACTGATTAGGGACTGGGGTAAAATTTAATTACTAAAAATTATTTGGAAAAATAATTGGTTATGAACCTACGTTTAGATGCACATGGGTTGGCCAACCAAAGTTGGGCTCATGTGCAGTCTATGTGGATTCTAGTACCCACTAAGAAATTAGGGTAATTCCTCGAATTGGAGGTAGAGGCTACCAATTCGAATAAAATAGTGGGAGATCTTTTTGATTAAAGTCCAAATCTCTAGGTTAATGAATCAATTATTAATTAGATTATGGTTTTTCTTTGTGTAGATATGGCCACTTTTCCATCGCTATGATCATTGTTGGACAATGATAAGTTGGTGGGATCCAATTTCGATAGCCGATATCGAAAGTTAAAATTTGTCTTGGAGCATGAATGCATCCTACATGTGATAACGGATGATGCACCTGTGGAGCCAACTACAAATGCATGTGGAACTATCAGAGATGCTTATTAGAAGTGGCTCAATGATCGAACCATGGTGCACTGTATTATGCTGGCTACGATGAGCGATGAGTTTAGTCATAGATTTGAGACAACTCAGCCAAAGGATATGCTTCAAGTATTGGAGGATTCTTTAGCACACCTAATGACGTTGAGAGACACAAGACTAGTTATGCCATCTTCAATGCTAGAATGTGGGACGGAGCCTTTGTCACTAATCATGTATTGTACATGATCGAGCTGATAGAGCGATTCAGCAAGCTCAGCTTTTCTTTGCATAAACAGCTTAGGAAGGATGCAATACTGAATTCAATACCCAAGTCCTTTCTCTCATTCCTTACATATTATAGAATGTCAAAGTCTGAAGTTGACTACCACGACTTACTGGGGTTACTTCAGAACTTTGAGAAGGATGACTAGCTCCATAAGGAGTCGGTGAACTTAGTAGGAGGTTCATCTTCTCGTTCTCGACTCTTTGGGAAAGAAAAGAACAACAAAAAGAAGAAAGCTAAGAAGGTGCAATTTCAGGCTAGGACATCTGTGCAGGGCCATAATAGAAAAATCAAGCCTGATAAGAGTCAAGCTGAATGCTTCTTTTCCAAAAAGTGAGAGCATTGGAAGAGAAACTGTCCTCAGTACATAGCCTCCCTGGACCCAAACAGGTAGAGGAAGAAGCAAGCTATTGTTGGACAAGATATTTATTTTGTAACTCCTTATAATTTCTCTATTTGTGATATTACTGATTAGGTATTGGATATTGGTAGCCCTTATCATATTTGCAATTCATTGTAGGGATTGCAGGTCAGTAGGAGATTCGAGCAAGGTGAAAGGTTCCTGAATGTTGGAGATGGAAGATCAGTTCTGGTTCTAGCTTTAGGAATTCTAAAACTTGTATTTGAGTTCCATACCATTGTTCTTAGTGATTGTCATTTCTATCCCAGTTTCTTTTTAAATATCATTTATGTAGGCCTTTTGGTTATGAATAATTATGAAATTTTAATAAAAAAATGAGTTTGTAATATCATTATGAATGGTGTTACCACTTTCTATGGATAATTGAACAATAGTGTATATATGTTATCATAACCTATTAATATAGTCTGTTCAACTGGCAAACATCCTAGATTAGATAATATGATAGATATCTACTTATAGCACTGTAGGCTAGGTCATATAAACAAGAATAGGATAACCAGGTTGGCTCAAGAGGATATCCTCGAACTTAGTGATTGTGAATCACTTTCAACCTATGAATTCTATCTTCTTGGTAAAATGACCAAGTCATCTTTTGCTGAAAAAGATGAGAGAGCCACTGAGCTTTTAGGTCTAGTACATACTGATGTATGTAGACCAATGAGCACAAGTGCCAGAGGTGGATATGTCTACTTCATCACTTTCATAGATGATCTATCTAGATATAGATATGTCTATCTAATAAAACATAAGTCGGATTTTTTTAAAATGTTCAAATATTTTTGAAGTGAATTAGAAAAATAAATTGGAAAGAGTATTAAAACTCTTCGCTCTAACGGAGGAGGGGAATACCTTTTCGATGAGTTTCCCACATGTCTAGGAGAGAATGGGATTCTCTTCCAATAGACTCCTCCAGGAACACCACAGCATAATGGTATATCTAAAAAAAGGAATTGGACTCTGTTAGACATGGTCTAATCCATGATGGATTTTGCCAGCTTGCCAATATCCCTCTGGGGATATGCACTCGAATCAGCTTGCTATGTTTTAAATAAAATTTCAAGTAAATCTATGGTTAAAACTCTATATGAGATATGGACAGGACGTAAGCCAGCACTTTCACACCTCAGGATCTAGGGGTGCCCGACTTATGTCAAATGGTTAATTACAGATAAACTTGAACCAAGGTCTGATAAGTGTGCATTTATAGAGTACCCAAAAGAGACCAAATGATGCTATTTCTACCATGCTGATGAACAAAAGATGTTCGTCAGTCTTAGGGTAACCTTTTTGAAAAAAAAATTCTTTAGTGAAGGAACTGTTGCCTCTAAGGTTGAACTTGATGAAGTTTAATAGGTAGAAAGTCTGACACTAAATGATGAACCTAAGTCGAATTTGATCAGATTAGATCCAAAGCCTAGTGAATCCACACTATTAAGATGATTCGGTAGAGTATCGTGCCATCCAGACATATACTATGGGTTCTTGGTGTAGGATGATGATTCCATCAAACTCGATGAGAACGATAAGGACCCGATCACTTACATGGATGCTATGCAGAGACCCAACTCTAAGAAATGGCTAGAAGCCATGAGATCTAAAATGGATTCCATGACGGTTAATGATGTATGGACATTAGTTGACCCACCTAAAGGGGTTAAACCCATTGGATGTAAATGGGTATTCAAAAGAAAAAGAGGTGCAGATGGAAAGATGGAGACCTATAAAGCTCATCTGATTGTCAAGAGATATCATCAACATTATGGTATTAACTATGACAAGACATTCTCCCCAGTGGCAATGCTCAAATCCATTCAGATAATGCTTGTAATAGCTACCCACATAGATGATAAGATCTGGCAGATGGATGTGAAGATAGCTTTCCTAAATGGTGAGCTGACCGAAGAGGTATATATGATACAACCTAAGGGGTTCACATCCACAAATGTGTCCAAGGTGTGCAAGCTTTAGAGATCAATTTATGGATTGTAGCAAGCATCTCGAAGTTCGAACATGCATTTTGATAAAGTGATCAAAATGTATGGCTTCATTAAGAATAGAGAAGAACCATGTATTTATAAATAGGCAAATGGTCCAGTAGTGGTATTCCTTATTTTATACATGGATGACATTCTCTTAATCGAGAATGACATCCCCGTACTATGGGAAATAAAAGTCTGGTCATCATCACAGTTCTCCATGAAGGACTTGGTTGAAGCATCCTACATCCTAGGGATGAAGATCTATAGGGTTATATCTAAAAGGATGCTTGGTATATCCCAGTCCACGTACATAGAAACTGTGTTGAAGAGGTTCAGCATGGAGAATTCCAAAATTGACTATCTCCCTATAGATCAAGGAATTTCACTCTCTAAGAAGGATTGTTCAACAACTCCTGAAGAGAGAGAACATATGAGTAGAATTTTATATACTTCGGTGGTGGGGTCTATCATGTATGTAATGACATGTACGAGATCAGATGTGGCATACTCACTAAGAGTAGTAAGTAGATATCAGTCTGACCCTAAAGAAAATCACTGAAAGGTGGTTAAAATCATCCTTAAGTATTTGAAAAATATTGAGGATCAATGGTTGGTTTATGGTGAGTCAGATCTGAAACTTATGGGATTTACAGACTCTAGTTTTCAATCTAACCATGATGGCAGTAGAAGCATGTCAGGATATATCTTTACTCTAAATGGTGGAGTCATCTACTGAAAAAGTTCCAAGGAGCATATAGTGGCAGACTCTGTTTGCAAAGCAGAGTTCATGGCAGCATCAGATGCAGCAAAGAAAGTTGTGTGGCTGAGGAAGTTCATCATCGAGCTTGAAGTAGCACCCTCCATTGATGGTCCAGTCCTGCTCTACTATGACAGCACAAGCACCATAGCTCAAGCAAAGGAATTGAAGGCAAACTAGTGGATAAAGAACATTCTACGCCACTTCCATCTATTCGTGAGATCATGGATCGTGGTGACGTCGACCTTCAGAAGATCGATGAAAAGAAGAACCTAGCCGACCCCTTCACTAAACCCTGGCAATCAAGGAGTTCGACAACCATAAGTCAAAGATGGGTATTAGGTACTGTGCCGAGTGGCTTTAGGACAAGTGGAAGTTATTAAGAATTATATCCCAAAGCCAATCGTTAGCCTGTTAACGATTGAGCTACTTTGTATATATAATTGATCATTGATAAATAAAATATTTTGACATATTTTTCATTATAAGTCTTCATCTTCTAATGAACTCCATTTTTGTGATGAAATCCTTAGGAATATTTAGTTTCGTTAAAGAGAAGATTTATCGATTATTCCTTAAATCAGTTCACGACCAAATGATAGGCTGTTAAATAGGATGATAGCATTAATCGAGCATAGGTTGCTGTATGCCATATAGGTTGGTTTTCCTCTTAACCAAAGAGTGTGGAGACACTAGTATGGCATACAAGTGAATTGTATGGGTACATCATCATTGAACGTGACCAACACCAGAGTATTCTATTGTCGAGGATGTCTCTGATGGGATATAAGTATAAGTGTCCCTTAGACCTGAGATCACCTCAGTGACTTATAAGTAACTCACTGTGCTTTGGTACCAAACTAACTGAATTTCTAATTCAGTAATAGAAGACTTCTGGGCAAAGTCAAGTACTTGTAAGGTTGGTGTGTGATCAAGATGGAATTGACCACTCTAAGAGTTGGAGAAGAATGTATCACTATATTTCAATATAGCAAAATCTTGGCTAGGATAATCCATTAAACATCTTTGATATTTTGAAATACAATATGGACAATCTGATCAGAGTTGATAGTTAAACTCTGAGGTGTCCTATGAGCATTTTGGTCTAGGGGATGAATTATATGAAACTTATATCCACATGGGTTCTAAGGATGGTGTTCTATACATTCAACCTATCCGACCATCGGGTATCATTACTAGATGGTTACTTCGATTGATATAGAAATTTATTCCTATGCTACTGACTTAGGTTTGGATTTATGATGTCACACATGTTATATTTCACAATCTGATTGGATGGTTGATCAACGATTGAGAATTATTCTAAAGTTAAACGATCAATACGATTGATGTTTAACCTAATGCAAGTGTTGCAGGAGGATTGATTAGCAATTCGACTACTAATTAGCTTAATTTGATTAAGCTAAAGAGATGAGATTAAGTTTAATTAAATATAATTTAATTAAATTTAGTTTGGGCTTGATTAGATTAAGTCCAATTAACTTATTGGATAAGTCAAGTGCAGGAAAAAACTAGTCCTAGCCTAACTAGGACTTAGGTCAACTTAATTTCCTAATTTAATTAGAAAATCAAATTAGAATTAAATTTAATTTAATCTAATTTAATTGAACCATTAATTAGGTTAGAACCTAATTTAATTTGGTTGAGTTGGTTTTGGTTTAATTTGGTTTAAGAAACCACTTTGAGCAAATCATAGATAGAATCCTTGTAAGACTAGGATTCCTCCTTGCACCACCTTAGTCCCAATGCCCCCCATGCCTATTTTTTTGGTATTTTTCATGAAAAATCCATTTCTTCCTTATCTTCACATACGCCCCCATTCTATTTCTCTTTCTCATATGGTAATTGGGTAGAAGACCAAGTCAAAGAAGGAGTTTGTTTTGATATTGGATTCTATGAGATAGAATCCTAACAAACCCAAACTCTTTCCAAAAGATGCCACCCCCTCTCCCAATTAATTTCTCTCTTATTCCACATAAGAAACCCCTTTTCTTATGTGCCTTTTCTTGCTGGTACATGCCAAAAATTATGAAGGGGGTGCTATGTTAGATGTGTACCCTAGAAGCCAGATTAGCTAACACTTGTAATATATTTCTAAGGGCAATTTTATAATTTTGACTATAAATTAATAAAAGGATTATTTTCTATCATAGTATCTATTTAAAGTATATGTGATACATTCTTTGAGTTAATGGTAATGACAATTCATATTTTTAAATAGTTAAAAATTTAAGACATAAATTTTCATAATTAACTCATAAACTACTCCTGACCGTAGGATTATTATGAGAATGGTGATTGATCCGGAAGATTGGTGTACGATCTCTTTCTTTGAGTAGATGAGTCTTGAGTCTATGGTGCAGAGACACCGAAGTGACAGTATAGGTACTCATTGAGAACGAGGGCACTGAGCATGACCATCTCGAGCATTAATAAGAAAGTCTACCTTCTTATCGATGACTGGCTCGATGTTATCATAGTGTATATGGTTCTTTGACTTGAGGTGCATTGGCAATTCACCTTAAGGGTGTTGTAGTTTGACTACACCATAACTCAGTCTACTAGCCATTCGAAATCCTAAGGTGTATGTTGGCTATAATACATTCATTGTAGGAATTGGATTGCACCAATAAGGGATCTATCTACCTCGATAGATGAGGAGTAGCCCTATGATGATCATGAGAATCGAGTCCATAAGCCCATGGCCATGGTAGAGTGAAGAAGATAGAAAGAGTTTCTATAAGGGTTTCACATAGGACTCAAATCGAATGATTAATTCATATGACGGATATTGGGTTTGACGAGTTCACCTTAACCCTAATCCTATCGAAGCTCCAGATAGAAGAATCCAACCACACAGGTAACTACATCGAGAGGTTCACTTTCAATTTTGATGAGTTGCCACCATATACTGCTAGGTGTCACTGGTGAATTTTGGGAGCAATTAGAATGATTTTGATGATCGATCATTCTAATTGTATAAATTAGAAAAGTTCTGATCCATCGAAAGGTGCTTCGATAATGTCGATGATGGAGATCATGATATATCTCATTATCATACGGAACTAAACCAAACTGAGTCATACAAATAAGGGTTTGGATTTGGACGTCATCAATTAAGCTAATCTAGTTTGATTGATTTGGATTAGATCCAATCAGGTTCAAGGTAATCGTGCTAGCACACGATTGAGCCTAACTTTCTTCTTTTGTAATCTTTCTGATTCATCACAACTGAGTCAAATTTGATTTAACTTATTTTTGTATCTTGAATGGATTTATTTTCATCTAACTGGAATAAGTTTAGGTCAGATTAATTATGAAAATTAAATTTATTTCTAGTGCAATTGGACTAGGGTCAATAGTTGACCTAATTGGGAGAATTGAGGGTCACATGATCAGAGAATTTTAGAAAATTCTATAAAAATTATTTTGCTTTATTTTTTAGATATGTGATAAGAAATGATATATACTTTAGTTGTGCAAAATTTTATGATTTTTGGAGGTACCTAGACTTGGTTTAGATAGAGTTTGATTTGAATCAAACTCTTGAGGGAAGAGTCCTAGATGCACATGGACTCTTCCTTATCCTTTAATGCCACCACCTTCTAGATGGATTTTTGGCATCAAAACTAGATGAGATCTAGGGTTTTACCATGGAGATCAGGTCCAAGGGTCCCAATGGTCGAATTAATAAGGTTTTTGGTCAAAAAGGGACTCTTTAAGGCGCTATGTCTTGTATAAGAACTCTTCTCACAAAATTGCCTCAATGTAATTTATTTTTTCCACATCCAAAGGAGCCTTCCATCTAATATCCATGCCCCCTCTATCCTCTTTCTCCTCTCTTATACATGCTTAAAAAGTTAGGCATAAATCTGAGTTGAAGGTTCAAGGTTTTTGGCACAAGATTCAGCATCTACGCGACGGTGTTCGTGAGACGAACAGGCTGTCCTCATAAGTCATTTTGAAGGCTTTTCAAATCAGATCCAAATCTAATTTTTGGAGGAGAGATTTATGAGGAGAATATGTTCAGATCCTACCTATGTAATTATCGGTAGAGGCCAGGTGCATGCATGGCTCCTTCCAGAATCTCAGGAATCAGTAGGATCATCATAGCGTAATTAGATTACCAAATCAGGTACTTAAAATTAAATCTAATTTAATTTTATTTTTAACTTTTAATATTAGTTCTCTATAATCATATCTGAGAAGTCTCGGATCTAATTATAATTTTAAGAAAATTTTTTTGAAATATTTCTTCTGATCCAATCAGATCTGAATGATCCTATGCCGGAAAAATAGATTTTTTCTTCAACTGGTATCAGAGCTAGGTTGCAGTTCTTCAGATCTATTTTATATCTAATTTTATTTTTATTTTTGATCTAATATTAAAAAGTTTTAGATTTCACATCAGATTTAATTATATCTAAAATAAAAAAATTAAAATTAAATCATTTAGATCTAATATTTATGAGATGCATGACTAGACTGGGAATAGAATAGTTTTATGTGTAGTCTAGTATAATCATGTTGTTAATTTGATTAAATATAATTTTAGATCTATTTAATTTTTAATTTTTTGATATTATAATTATTGTAATCAGATCTAAAAAAAAATAAAGTTTTTAATTTTTGATTTATTCATATGTGATATGAAAAGATGCATGTTCAGATTAATTGTAGAATAGTTCTATAAATTATCTAGAATAGTTTTATTTTGATATGATCAAATTTAAATCTATTTTTTAGATATTATATATGATATTTTAGATCTAAAAAATATGCATGTTTAATTTAGTGATGATACATGAGATGTATGCAAAGTATGTATTAGTTAGATCATTAATTATATGTATGATATATGATCTAGATCTAACTAGTTTTGTAGTTTCGATTTTATTTTTGATTAAGACATTCTCCTTGGCCGTCCAGTCATAAGAATAAAGTAGGATTTAAAGGCCCTCTTCTTCCATTCAATGGGATGTTCTTATGCCATGTAGAGGTGCTACGCATTCGTCCTTAATCAAAAATCAAAACTTATTTTTCTGTAAAATCTTAGATCCTAAAACTCTAGGATTTTGATACATAATTTTTTATTTATGAACCCAAACTTAATAAAGAATTAAGATTATAAAATCAATTAGATCTAAAATTAAAAATTTTTAGATCTAAGATATTTTCATAAAATTGGGTTCAGGCTTGGGTAGCTCAATTAGGTCTAGTGGTTGATCAAACCAAATCAAGAGTTGGTTAGGTGGGATCAAGAGTGCTTAGAATTGACTAGCCCAATAGTTGTAAGTCTGGATCAAGGTTGACTCATAGCCGCATGTGATCGATCCAATTAAGACCTAATTTGGCTCCGTGGTTCGAGCCTGGATTGTAGTCTAACTCGATTAGTTCTGGTTCGATAATTTGGTGTCTAAGGTAAGTTTAGCAGATACGATCGATTGATTTTTAATTGAAAGCTACTCGATCTGAATGCATTCTTATCAAATTAATGGCATATCCGTTCCATCGATCTTACTTACCTGGCCATTTATGTCAATCCAGTTCTGATTTGAGGTGGCTAATAGTTTGAGCTAACCCATGCCACTAGGCTTGTCATAACTGTTATGATTGAGTCAAGACTAAGAGACCTAAATTGAATCTTCCTAGGAAAAGATTAAGTCAATTGGTCTTCCACCATTGTAGATGTGCGGGCCCTTCTCGGGGTTGATTATTCTTGACTGGTTATAGTGGCTCAGTTGCACCAGAAAGATGCAACCACATCTATTAGGCATTGGATGCTATGGGTTGGAGGATGGGTTGGGCTCAATTCAGATACAGTGAGGAACCCAATCAGAAATTCAATTTGTGCAAATGATAGGTCTGACTTAACTAAGGAGTGGATCAATACTTTGGACACGATGAGATTCATGAATTAGAGATCAGGATTAGGTGTACCATGATTAGAGAATCATTGGATAAGAGTTATCCTCTCATCGATTGACCCATCATCAATAATTGTTAGGTAAGGTGGTGAGCCAATCGGTGGGACCGCACCACCTACTAGAAATCAATTGATCGTGAAGATTTTTGCATCTCCATCCAGGGAGTGTAGGGATCCAAGAAAATAGTGTAAGCCTAATTTATTTAAAAATAAATTTTTTAAATAAATTGATTAAGTCTAATTATAAAATCTAACTAGAAACTTTGACTCTCTACAGAAAAATGTATGCATCCAACCCACTAGCCCATATTCTGAACACCCATGGACTGACCGGACCCAACTTCAAGGATTGGATTCAGAACCTCAAAATTATTTTAGATTTTGAGAAGTTGACTCATGTGTTGAAAAGGACCCTCCCACTTTACCAGCGCATCCATCCGCTAATCAGAGAGCATCTCTAGATATGTGGACTGATGATGATAACAAAGCCAGGTATTACATGTTGGGCTCGATATCTGATCAGCTCCAGCGCCAACATGAAGACATTAAAACTAGCCACCAAATGTTGGCTCACCTACAAGAGTTGTTTGGTGAACAAAGTCGTGCAGCCAAATATCAAGTCACTAGAAGACTTTTTAAGGCTCAAATGCATGATGGGCAGTCGATCCAAGATCATTATCTAATGATGATCAAGGACTTAGAAGAGCTTGAGAAGTTTGGTGTCAAGTTGGACAAGGATTTGTAGATTAATATAATTTTGCAATCCTTGACTGATGCATATGGGCAATTCATTATGAACTACCATATGCATAAACTATAGAATACTCTGGCAGAACTTATGAATATGCTAGTTAGTACTGAGTTTTCTATGAAAGATTCTAAAGGCTCAGTACTTATTATGGAGCGGACTTCTTCCAAGAGAAAGTCTTTTGGAAAGAAGAAGAAGTCTGTGAAGAAGTAGAAGATTGGTGAGAAGAAGAAGATGGCAGAGCCAAAGAAAAAGGCCGCTGATAAAGAAAAATATTTTCATTGCAACACAGACGGTCATTGGAAGCTGAACTACCCCTTATACCTGGCTAGCATGAAGAACACGAAGGAGGCAGGTCTTTCTGGAGGTATGCTTGTTATAGAATCTAACCTTATGATTTCTTCTGCATCCAGTTGGGTGCTTGACTTTGGTTCTAGTGCTCACTTATGTACTTCTATGCAGGGTCTTGAGGATAGCAGTAGGCTGTGGGATGGTGATATGATCCTATGCATAGAAAATGGAGCAAGAGTTGCTGCAGTGACTGTAGGAACTTACCCTCTATGATTATCATTAGGATTAGATTTAGTTCTTTGAAATTATTTTTATGTGCCTGCAGCAAGCAAGAATTTGATTTCTATTTTATCTTTAGCACAGGAAGGCTATATAATTAGTTTTCTTAAGGACCATTGTAATATTCTTTATGAAAGAAATAAAATTGCTAGTGGTTACCTTATAAATGGTCTCTATCAGTTACATATTGATGTTTCTATTTTCAATATCGAGCAAAACGTGAATGCCATAGGATCAAAACAATCTAGGAATAGTCTAAATGATAGGTATTTATGGCACCTTAGGCTAGGTCATATAGCATAAGATAGGGTTAACAAATTAGAGAAATTTGGGCTATTGAGTCCGTTGACTTCTGAGTAATATCCAATTTGTGAATCGCCTTCATGGTAAAATGATCAAGCTTCCTTTTGTTGGACATGGGGAAAGGGCCATAAAACTACTTGTTCTAGTACATACTAATGTGTGCAGCCTATTTGATGTGTCGGCTAGAGGCAACTATGTCTACTTCATCACCTTTATCGATGATTTGTCTCGATACGGGTATGTGTATTTGTTACGACATAAATCTGAAGCTTTTGAAAAGTTTAAAGAATTCAGACATGAAGTAGAAAAATAAACCAAAAAATCCATTAATATTCTTTGATCAGATTGAGGAGGTGAATACCTTTGTCGAAAATTCCTAGACTATCTTAAGCAAAATGGCATAGTCTCTTAATGAACTTCAGCTAAAATACCTCAACTCAACGGGGTTTCAGAATGGAGAAATCGGATCTTGTTAGATATGGTCCGATCTATGATGAGATTCATGGACCTTCTTGAGTTTTTTTGGGGACATAGTTTAATGATCGCTATATATTTACTAAATAAGATTTCCTCTAAAATTATTCCTACCACACCGTATGAGATATGGCATGATAAGAAATCAAGTCTGAGTCACCTTAGAATTTGGGGTTGTCTAGATCATGTCAAGAGACAACAGGCGGATAAGTTAGAGTATAGATCCTTTAGAGCTCGGTTCATAGGATATCCTAAAGAGTCATTAGGATATTATTTCTACATTCTGGAAGACCACAATATGATTATGAGTCGACATGCCATCTTTCTTGAAAAATAGTTTATTTAAGATGGTGGCATCGGAAGGTAGATTAGGCTTGAGGAGAAAGTCTTCCAAGAGCAACAAGCTAAGAATCCTATGAAACCCAATCAAATTGAGACAATCCAATCACTACCTCCACCTCGTAGATCAAAAAGAATTTTTCATCCTTCTGAAAGGTACTTAGATACTATTTTAGAGGACGTAGAGAAAATATTCCTCATGGGAAATGGGGTTCATGGTGATGATCCCAAAACCTATAACGAGGTGATATTAGATATCGATTTCAAAAGATAGTTAGAGGCAATGAAGTCAGAGATTGACTCAATGCGCTCGAACCAAGTTTGGACCTTAATAAATCCACCTGAAGGTATAGTACCTATTGGGTGTAAATGGATCTATAAGAGAACAATGGGTGTGGATGGAAATGTAGAGACATTCAAGGCTAGGATAGTGGCGAAAGAGTATAATCAGTGCGAAGGGATTGACTATTAGAATACCTTCTCACTAGTAGCCATGCTAAAATCCATCCACTCATTGCTTACTATTGCAGTCTATTTTGATTATGAAATATGATAGATGAACGTAAAAACGGCCTTCTTAAATGGATATCTTGAGGAAGATATCTATATGGAACAGTCGCTAGGTTTCACATCCAGTGATGCTAATCATAAGGTCTGCAAGCTACAAAGGTCTATCTATGGACTTAAGCATCTTGAAGCTAGAATGCTCATTTCAATGATGTGATCAAATCATTTGGATTTATCAAGAATGAGGAGGAACCGTGTGTATTCAAAATGATCAGTGAAAATGTTGTTGTCTTCCTCGTACTATATGTGGATGACATCCTCCATTTTGAAAATGATATTCTCATGTTGACCTTAGTTAAAATATGGTTATCAAAAGAGTTTTCTATGAAAGACCGAGGAGAGGCATCATTTATTTTAGGAATTAAGATCTATAGGGATAGACCAAATAGGATGCTGGATCTCTCATAGAAGATGTACATAGAGCAGGTACTAAAGAGATTTAGCATGAAGAACTCCAAGAGGAGATTGGTGCCCTTCAGACATGGCATTCATCTCTCCAAAAAGATGTGTCCTAACACACCTGAAGAGATTGAATACATGAGTAGGATCCCTTATGCTTCGACAATAGGAAGCCTCATGTACACCATGCTATGTACACGACCTAATAGCACCCATGCTATGAGTGTCACGAGCAGATATCAGTCGAATCTAGGTGAAGAGCATTGGACTTCTGTGAAATATATCCTTAAGTACTTGAGAAGGACTAAGGATATATTCTTGATTTTTGGTAATGGTGAACTCCAAGTTTAGGGTTATACAGACTCAAATTTTATGTTTGATACCGATGATCGAAAGTCGACATCTGGTAGTCTGTTTGTGTGTAATGGTGGTGCTATCAGCTGGAAGAGTTTCAAGCAGACTATGATAGCAGATTCCACCATGGAAGTAGAGTACATCACTGCATTGGAAGCTACAAAGGAGGCATTCTAGTATAAGAAGTTCACTGCAAAACTCAGAACGATGCCATCAGATGTCGTCCCACTATACTGTGACAACAATGGTGCTATAGCCCTTGCTAACGAGCTGAGGTCTCACCAGAAATCCAAGCACATCGAATGGCAATTCCACCTCATCCACGATTACCTCAAGAAGGGTTACGTCGAGGTCAAGAGAGTCGATTCCATGGATAATGCGGCAGATCCACTGATGAAGCCTTTAGGCTAACAGAAGATCGAAGCCTACCTTAAGAAGATGGGACTTAGATTTATAGCCAATTGGCTTTAAATCAAGTGGGAGTTTGTTAGATGTGTGCCCTAGAAGCTAGATTGGCTAACACTTATAATACACTTCTAAAGGCAATTTTGTAATTTTGACTATAAATTAATAAAAAAATTATTTTCTATCACAGTGTGTATTTAAAGTGTATGTGATACATTCTTTGAGTTAATGGTAATGATAATTCATATTTTCAAAGAGTTGAAAATTTAAGATATGAATTTTTATAATTAACTTATAAACTGCTCTTGATCATAGGATCATCACGAGAATGGTGATTGATCTGAAAGGTTGGTGTATGATCACTTTCTTCAAGTAGATGAATCTTGAGTCTATGGTATGGAGACACCTGAGTGAGAGTATAGGTACTCATTAAAGAATGAGGGCACTGAGCTTGACCATCTCGAGCATTCATAAGGAAGTCTACCATCTCGTGGATGACTGGCTCGATGTTACAGTAGTGTATCTGGTTCTTTGACTTGAGGTCCATCCATAATTCACCTTGAGGGTGTTGTAGTTTGACTACGCTATAACTCGATCTCCTAGCCATTCAAAATTCTGAGGTGTATGTTGGCTATAGTACGTTCATTATAGGAATTGGATTGCACCAACAAGGGATCTATCTGTCTTGGTAGATGAGGAGTAGCCCTTTGATGATCATGAGAATCGAGTCCATAAGCCCATGACCATGGTAGAGTAAAGATGATAGAAAGAGTTTCTATAGGGGTTTCACATTGGACTCGAATCGAATGATTAATTCATATGATGGATATTGGGTTTGACGAGTTTACCTTAGCCCTAATCCTGTCGGAGCTTAAGATAGAAAAACCCAATCACACAGGTAGCTGCACTGAGAGGTTCTCTTTTAGTTCTAATAGATTGCCACCATATACTATTAGGTGTCACTGGTGGATTTTTGGAGCAATTAGAATGATTTTGATGATCGATCATTCTAATTGTATAAATCAAAAAAGTTCTGGTCCATCGAAAGGTATTTCAATGATGTCGATGATGGAGATCATGACATGTCTCATTACCATACAAAACTAAATCTAATTGGATCATACCATCAAGGGTTTGGGTCTGGATGTCATCAATTGAGCTAACCTAGTTCGATTGATTTGGATTAGATTCAATCAGGTTCAACGTAATCATGCTAGCATACAATTGAGCCTGACTTTCTCCTTCTATAATTTTTCTGCTTTATCAAAATCAAGTCAAATTTGATTTGACTCATTTCTATATCTTGAATGGGTTTATTTTCATCTAACTGAAAGAAGTCCATGTTAGATTAATTATGAAAATTAAATTTATTCCTAGTGCAATTGGACTAGGGTCAATAGTTGACCCAATTAGGAGAATTGAGGGTCACATGATCAAAGAATTTTAGAAACTTCTACAGAAATTATTTTGCTCTATTTTTTGGTTATGTGATAGGGCACGATATGTACTTTGGGTGTGCAAAATTTCATGATTTTTGGAGGTCTCTAGATGAGATTTTGATAGAGTTTGATTTGGATCAAACTCTTAAGGGAAGAGTCCTAGATGCACATGGACTTTTCCTTATCCTTTCATGCCACCACCTTCTAGATGGATTTTTGGCATCAAAACTAGATGGGATCTAGGATTTTTCATGGAGATCAGGTCCAAGAGTCCCAATGGTTTAATTAATAAGGTTTTTGATAAAAAATGGACTCTTTATGGCGCTATGTCTTGTATAAGAACTCTTCTCACAAAATTGCCTCAAAGTAATTTATTTTTTCCACACCCAAAGGAGCCTTTCCTCTGATATCCATGCTCCCTCTATCCTCTCTCTCCCTCTCTTCTACATGCCTAAAAATTTAGGCATAAATCTGAGTTGAAGGTGCAAGATTTTTGGCATAAGATTCAGCATCTATGCGACGGTGTTCATGAGATGAACAGGCTACCCTCAGAAGTCATTTTGAAGGCTTTTTAAATCAGATCCAAATCTGATTTTTGAATGAGAGATTCATGAGGAGAAAATATTCAGATCTTGTCTGAGTGGATATTGGTAGAGGCCAAGAGTTTGCGTGGCTCCTTCTAGAACCTCAGAAATCAATAGGATCATCATAGGGTAATTAGATTACCAAATCAGATACTTGAAATTAAATCTAATTTAATTTTTTTAACTTTTAATATCAGATCTCTATGATCATATCTGAGAAGTCTCAGATCTGATTAGGATTTTAGAAAATTTTTTTTGAAATATTTCTTCAGATCCAATCAGATCTAAATAATCATGTGCTGGAAAAATAGGTTTCTTCTTCACGCCCAAGAGTTGGGCGCCCCTTGACTTGCCCTGTTTGATCTTTTTTTGTCTAGTATTTGACCTAGACAAGGACTCTTCTTCTTCTATATATTTTGAATGAATTTTGGCTTAAAATTTTTGTGAGTTATAGACCATTGAGAGGGCTTTGAGGTGTGTGAAAATCAGAGAGAGAGAACCTTTGAGCATTGAGATTCAATAGACACAAAACTAGGTGTCTAGGTGAGATTAAAGAGAAGAAGAAGAGGATCTTCTTTTAGGGTTGCTATGTTCATCTCTTCTCTTCCTTCTTCCTTGGATTTTCTAAGAGTGTGTCATATCTAAAACCTCTTCTCCTCCTTCTCCTCTTTGGAAGAGTTCAATCTAGAAGAAAGGAGGCATCTGATCAACCGTCGAAGAAAGATCAACATAGTACTAGCATACTATGTTGATTTCTAGCATCTGATCATGATCGTGGGCTCGTATGAATGACTCCTAGAGGTCAGATATGTGTATGGCTTACAACTTCATCCTTAAGCTAGGATCAGCGAGTTAGAACATCTAACTCGCTCAAGTAATAGATCCGATTCATTATTTTTTCGTACATGCATGAGATGTAGTGTAGATCTAGGTTGATGTGATCAATTTTTTCTTCTTAATTATTTTTTATTTTAGATTTAAATGCCATACAATAATCATATAATATGATCTTAGATCTAGGGATTATTTGATACTTAGAATTAATTAGGTTAATTTTGAGTCTTCCGCTGTTGATCTAGAAAAGTTTCAAGATCTGGCCCTGAAACCCTAGATCTGATTCCTTCAGATGGATGCTCTAACCAATTAGGATTTCTAATCTTGTCATGAAGCTTTTAATTAGGTTTAAGTAGATATTTTTTAAATTAACTTAAAAATAAAATAAATAATAAAAAAATCTAGGGTTAGGATTGATCTCACCAAGCAGGATTGGAAGCTTCCTCCTTGCCCTAATCTTTTTGCTCCTTTTTTTCTTCTCTTTTTTTTGCTACAAAATAAAGAAAGAAAAGTTAGTAAGCAATATTTATAGAAAACTAAAAAAATTAAAAAATTATTTATAATAAATTTATAAAATAATCAAAGAAATCAAAAAATTTAATGCTCTTGCCCTCTTCGGCAATGATACCAAAAACTTGATAAGAGCACGATATTGTCGTTAAGACATCATGTTTATCAGTTTAATTTTGACTTCTTAAATCGATAGAAAAATAGGTAAAAAATAGTGAGTCGGATCGAATCCATAGAGAAGGCAGTACTTTAGTTTTAAAATCTTTAATTTTTATAAAACAAAAAAAAAAGATTTAGAAAAAATTAAAGTCAGAAAAAAATTATAAATAAAAAGTAAAAATTAAATGATGAAGAAAATTACTTAGTACATAAAAATTAAAGTATAAAAATTAAATTATAATTAAAAATAAAAAGCTAAAATTTAAAGTGTATAAAAATAAAATTTTTAAAATTAGAGAATTTAAATACATAAAATTTAAAATGAAAAGAAAAAAAAATAAAAACTAAAAATTGATCTCGATTTTAAATCGGTGTCGGCAAAATGATGGTGTAGGAGACAGCTCTTCTTCGTAGCACCCATTGACTTGAAGCAGTCTCTAACCCAAGTATGGCTCCCATCCTAGACCATAGCTTTTCCATGACTGAAGATAATGAATTCAGGAGGTCTGGTGTCCTTTAAATAGAGTCAGGAGGGCTGGATCCTTTATTTCTAGCCAATATGGGATTAAAGAGAAGTTTTGATCAAAAAATATATAAAAATCCTGGCAAATATTAAATTAAAATAACCCTTGTATCAAATTTTGTGCTTTTAGTGAAGTCTATCTATCAAATCTGGATCAAACGATCCCAAAATCATCAAAAATAGATGTGTAATAGCCCAGTTCCACTCAAAATTAATTTGGACCATTGGATTTATCTTGATGGAGCATTTTCGACCGTCAGATTAATGTTTGGGTGTTTGATCGCTGTTGGTAGCTTTCTCCACCATTCGATCATCACCTTGGATGCGTGCAACCGTTCGATCGCACGCTGGGATGCTGAGGGAATTAGAATTAAAATGAAAAAACATGATAGCCATTGGATCTGGTTTTGGAAGAAATCTGACCATTGGATCATCACTTGGAGCATCTGGAGCCATCGGATGGCACGTAGGGAGATGACTAAATTTGAATCAGAATAGGAAAGAAGCCCCACCATCGGATCTTGATCAGAATCAACCTGGACCGCATTATCGTGCCATTACTATAGCTGTGGCCCATATAGACCAGCACATTTGAAGACCGAACCAATCAGCACGCACCATGCCCTGTAAAATTATCATTTTACCTCTATATGCAATGATGAATTTTCTATAAACCCTTTAGCAGTCTTGGTCCACCACATGGCAGCATGTGATTCACTGCCTTTTGTTGAGCTGGCAGTCCATGCCTGATTCATGGACTGGCGGATCGGCTTCTACAACTGAGTCGACTTAGACAGCAAGCTAGCTGAGCTTGGATGTGCTGGCTGAGCTGAATGCAGTGGCTTGGCTGGGCACGTCGGCTTGGATGGACGAGCCAGCTGAGCCATTTTATTTTTAAATTTTTTCTTTGAAAATTCATATCCGGTCCGTTTTAACTCTGATTTACTCCAAAATTATTTTATTGTGACCGAAAAAATGAGCTCTATCTATTGATAATATATTTTTTAAAATAGATAAATAAAAATATTTAATTTTTAAAAATAAATATAAATTAATTAATAATTTATTATTTTTATTGGTGCATTTATGGTAATTATCAGATTTTCAAAGCCTTAAGGGTTAACCTAAGATGAAAACAACAACATCAAGCACTTGATCTTTTATGATTAAATATCTTATCTTAAAGTTCTTCAAATTAAGCAATTTTTAAGATATTTCAATAATTACATATCTTATGAGAATGTCAAATTTTACTTTATAAAATTTGTTACTCAAATAATTTCTTATGCAATCAAGCTTGTTTTAATTTAGATTTCTCAAATAATAATATGATATAAGGAGGAACATGTCAAATTTAAAGTGAAAATCTATACTTAATCAATTATGATGATACATAAAGGAGAGCATATTGATTTTGAAATCAAATCATTCAAGTCATAGTGTAAAATCATTGTAAGCATTGAAAAATCATCAAAATCAATCAATTATACTAATCTTTTTCAATTCATGAAAAATATCTAAAGCAAGGAATCACAATATGCATACATGTCAATGGATCATCAGAATCAATAGATTCAGTAAAATAAATTTAACAATCATTGATGATGTGATGTTAAACTAAGTTTAGCTTTTACCAAGTATCATCACCCATTCATTTTGAGTTCTAAACATCCATTCTTTAAGAATTTTATCCCTTCAGGCCATTAGATGCTTGGCACACCTACAAAGTCATTTTATGGATTTTAGTATCCAGGCTTTCTTGGATCTATTTGAGTTGATGCACATGGTTTCTTTTTGAACCCAAATTTGTTTGACATAAAGTATGACCATTTTTATAGATATTGCATTTAGAAAGTTTATGGTATACTTTGTTACATTTAAAGCAAACTATAGAATGATTTTCATGGTAAGCTCTAGTAAATATATTATTGATAAATTTCTATTTTTGTATGGTATTAAAACCAATTCTAGCTTTGTCAAAAATAGCATTTTGATCATTCAAAATTATTTGAAGCTTTTGAGAACTTAATATGAATTTGTCAAATATAGGCTTCAATACTTCAATATCTTTTCTTAATTTTTCATTCTCTTCCACTAAAGATTTTTTAAATTTCAATAATGTTTCTTTCTCATCAGCTAAAGAGTCTTTTTCTTCAAAAGATCTTCTTTTTTCATTAAAATTTTATTCTTTTCTTCAGCTAAGGATATATTTGAAATTTTAAGTTTCTTCTTTTCTAGCCTTATCTTTTTATATTTTTTCATAAGCTCATGAAAGGCTTCTAAAAAATTGGTAGAGTTTTCAAGGTCTAGCTCATCATTTTGAGCCATTAAGCATAATTTTGCAGCATCATATTCCTATTTTTCATTTTTCTATTCTTTTCCTTGCTCCCTCTAAATTATTTCTTTTTTTCTCCTTTATTTCCTCTTCTTTTTCTCCTTTTCATCTTTATGGGCCACGAGACATAAGTTGGGATGAGCTTCTTTATCTTCTTAGGAGTTTGATGTTTGTCTTTGATTTGCTCCTTCAAAAATTTTTTTCAATTTCTCTCAAATTTATTTAGCTAAAATACATGAAAAATTATATTAAATTCATTAATATCTAAAGAATAATAAAGTATATTCATGGTCTTAGCATTTAGTTGGGCCATTTTTTTTATCATACTTAATATGTTGGATGTGTGTGAGTCATTGATTATAATCCTTCATAAATTATAATCATTTATTTGTATAAAAATTTTCATCCTAGCTTCCCAATAGATTAATTTGAGCCATTAAAAATGGTGGTTGATCTATACAATGGCCTTTTGTGAGCTCAGGTATGGTGCTTACAAGCCTTGGGAACATGAGAAGAAAAGCCAAGGGAAGAGGGGAGCAAGCCAGTAGAGAAATCAACCTGGATAGCAAAATTTCAGTAACTTAGTCTACTCACCCCAAGACTAAATCGACTAAGTTAAAAGGTGGGTTGACCTAGTCCAGGACTGGATCGACTATATCTTAGAGAAAAGGCTAAACAAAAAGTAGTGGTTTTGGGATTGCTAGCATGGTGCATAGGTTAGTTGACTCAGCATTTTTGTGAGTTGACCCAATCGTAGGTGAGTTGACTCAGTTTGAGATTAGGTTGACTAAATGTTATGGGATCAAAACTATGCATTGGTCTGTTTGGGTTTTAAAGTTTTTTTTTGAGCTTGGAGCTTCACCCTATTGTATATATAGTACTTGTATAGAAAATAGGTCAAGGTTTTTGTATGCTGAACATTACAATAAAGCTCTTTTCTCCTACAAAAATGTTCTTTTGTTCTCTCTTTTCTCTCTTGAATCCATTATTCATGCTTCTGCATAGATTCTAGGCAATCTTTCTTTGTTGCTAGCTAATCACCAAGTACCACATCAGTCTATGAGAGGGTCTTATACCCCTACATCTAGTATTAGAGTAGGATTTGCGTGGAAGAGAGAAGGAAGTTGCTTAGGGTCTCTACATCCAAGATCTACTACACTAGGTTTTTACCTTAAATCTTCTTGTCTTCTTTGAGGTTATCGTATGATTAAGGTGGAGGGGCACTACATGGGGGAGAGGTCATACAGAAGGTTGAAGGGAGGATCTAGGGCATATAGATCTTCTTTGAAGGGTTGTTTTGTTGGTGCATGATTGTAGGAGGGTGTTAGGATTTTGCTTGTGGCTTGATCGTAGTTATGGCATCAAGTGGGTTCAAGATAGATTTCATGAAGTTTGATGACAAGAAAAATTTTATCCTATGGCAGCAAAAGGTAAAGGATTTGTTGGTTCAGTAGAGGATCTATAAGATCTTAATTAAAGAAAAACTAGAAAGGATTAGTACTGAGGACTGGAAAGAATTAGAAGAGATTGCTTTTAGTACAATTAGGATATTCTTGGTTGATCAACTATTGCCCAAGGTTTGTGTAGAGACCATGGAAAAGACGCTCTGGATGAGACTAGAGAATACTTACATGGGAAAAAATATGACTAATAAGTTATGGTTGAAGAAGCAGTTTTACATTCTGAGGATGCCCAAAGGTGGAGACCTTATCACCCATATCTAGAAGTTCAATCAGGTATGTTCTGAGGTGATGAGCTTGAATATGAAGATTGATGAGGAATATTAGGCATTGTTATTTCTTTATTCTATCTGAGGTTCTTTTGACAATCTCATAACAACCTTAGATTATGAGAAGAAGATTTTAAACTTTGAAGAGGTTGTTGGTGTGCTCAGATCTAATGAGTAAAGGAAGAAGATCTGCAAAGGAGATCTTAAGTCTGAGGTCTTGGTTGTAAATGAAAGGTAGGAAAGATCAATGGAGAAGGCTAAGGGTAAATCCAAGGATAGGTCAAAGTCTCGAGATCAAAAGAAGACTTTTAAGTGCTACAAGTGTCATCAACCTGGACACCTAAGCAAAAATTATCCTCTTTTGAAGTCAAAAAATGGGAAGGCCAGCAAGAATGATGATACAACTTTGGTGAGTAGTGAAGGAGATCTGCTAGTTATATCAGATGGATCCATAGAGTACGATACTACATGAATATTGGATTCAACATACTCGCACCACTATACTTCTCACTGGGAGTGATTTGCTACTTACCAAAAAATTGATGGTGAAAGTATCAGCCTTAGAGACGATCATCTTTGTAAGGTGGTTGGAATTAGCACTATTAGAATAAGGATGTACGATGAGATCATTCGTACATTATTTAATATCATACATGTACCAAAATTAAAGAAAAATTTAATTTTTTTGGGCTATTTGGAGGAGCAAGATTATGCTTTTAGTAGCCAGACTGAGAGTGGATGCATGAATATTTTCAAGAAAGTATTAGTGGTGATAAGAGATAGAAGACTAAGCAATAATCTTTATAGAATGGAGGGCTTAATTGTAAATGATAGTGCAGAGGTGCTAGCAGCGGCATAGGAGGAGCAGCTTTTATATCGACTATGGCACTATTGGATGGGTCACATGAGTGACCAAGGCCTCATAGAACTAAGCAAAAAAGGGATGATCCCAGCCCTGAAGAAGGAGGATGCTGATTTATATGAGCCATGCATCTTTGGCAAATAGCATGGGGTGAAGTTTGCCAACAATACCAAGTACAATGAAGGAGTGCTGGATTTAGTGCACTCGAATATGTGGGGACCTACTCCTGTATCAGCTAGAGGTGGGGCAAAGTATTTTGTCACCTTATTAATGACTACTCATGGAAGGTGTGGATTTATCTGATCAAGAAAAAATCAAAGATATTTGCTTAGTCTAGAGCTCGAAGAGCTGAGATAGAAAAGGAGTTAAGAAGATAGATGAAGTGTTTGAGGACAGATAATAGAGAGGAGTATATAAGCTCAGAGTTTAGGAGGTACTATAAGCAGAATGGTATCAAACTCCATTACACAGTAAAGATAACCTCCTAGCAAAATAGTATCATGGAGAGGATGAACTGGACACTAACCAAGAAGGCATGGATTTTAAGGCTGCAGACATCACTTCCAAAGTATTTTTAGGGTGATGCTATAATATTTTCTTGTTTTCTTGTTAACAGGTTCTCTCATCACAAGTTGAATGAAGGCATTCCATAGGAAGTCTAGAGTGGAAAAAAGGTGGAGTTTGGCTACCTAAAGATCTTTAGTTACCTAGCCTATGCACATGTTGAGGCAACTGAAAGAAGCAAGCTAGACCCTAAATCTCAAAGGATGATTTTTTTTGGTTTTTGCAAGGGGTTAAGGGGTGCCCACTATAGAATTTTCAAATATGGAAGTACTAGTAATTAGTAGGGATGTCATGTTTGACGAGAAGAGCATCTTGGAGAGGTCTGGGAGAACAGATGGATCTGGAATAATAAGAATGGACAGTGGTGGTTTGTTAGAGGAAGATGATATGTAGTCTACATCTACTTATAGAGGTATTTCTATTGAGGTGGAGCTGGATAGGAGAGGACTTACTCAGGTGGGAGACCATCATAGAGAGCTAGCTGTTCAGGTGAAGCTACAAGTGGAGACATATGCAGACTATAGATAGTAGGAATGTGCTAGTAGGAGTGGCACTACACAAGCCCTAATGTATTATCAGGAGACTATTAGGATTTGTGGTGCTTCCAAGCCTTGGGAGGCCACGAGAGGAGCCAGGATGTTGGCTCCGAGAGACTAGGATGGATGTAAGTCCTAAGACTAGGACAGGAGTTATCCTAGGATGGAGAAAGCCTATAGCCCTCCATAGGCTTGAGGTTTAGGTGTGAGGACCTTGAGGAGCTTTGCAGGTGCTCTAAAAATCTAGGACACAAGGTGAAGCAAAGAGCCAGAGCCAGGAGAAGAATTAGGCAAGACAAGGGGCTGACACACAAGCTAAAGAAAAAATCCAGATTTTTCGAGTCAGATTCGTTCAGATCTGATTGGATCAAGAGAGATATTTCAAAATTTTCTTTTTTGAATCTAAATTAGATTTGAGATATTTCAGATCTAATTTTATAGATCTAATAAAATAAAATTAAAAGTAAATTAAATCTAATTTAATTTTGTACCTTTTGTTGGGTTATCAGATTATCCTATGATGATCCTGCTGATTGCCTGAGGTTCTAGATCTAGCCACGCAAGTGCCTGGCCTCTATCGATATCCTCTTGGACTGAATCTAGAGATCTTCTCCTTCTTTATCACCTCTCCAAATATTAGATCTAGATCTGATTTGGAGGATCTTCAAAACTTTTTTTGAAGATCTGGAATCATCTCTTGCAGCAGTGCTGCCTTCTTCCTTTCTCGTCACCTTTCTCTTGCTTGGATCGCACCAAACTGGAGCCCAAATCTTCTTAGGCATGGAGAGGAGAGAGAGGACCTGAAGATGGCATGGAGGAGGGAGATGGGAAGCCTTGTGGCATGGGCTATTGCAGGTCATTTCTAAAGCTTGGTGTAGATAGGGTTTTTATAGACCCTGCTGCGCCATGCAGTGCCACATCATCCCGGCCAATCACGTTGCTTCATGCAATCAGATCTAAATCTGATTGGTGGGATGACATCACCTAATCCACTCAGATGAGAGTCCCTCTTAATCATCCTTGGATGGCACCTAAGACTGGTCAAAGTCTATTCCTTTGTGCCACCTAAGTAGATACCCCAAAGAAATTGGAGTCCCATCTGTATGGAACTCCAAGCACCTCTATCCATGGGTGCATGCCTCTCTAGGCGTGTGCACCTAGTCTACCTACTTTTTAGTAGGTTGACTGGTTCAAAATAAATCTCCTATGGATGCATGACATATGGGCAGATATCTAAGTGTCATAGGTCAACGTTTGACCAAAGTCAAAAGATAAGAATTAGCAAGTGACAGAAAATGGTAGGTGTTGTCTCAAATTTATCTCATAAATTAAGACAACCCTTTTCTTACCTAAACAAGCTTCAGTTAGACCAAGTAAAGGTACATGAGTGAGCACAAACTCATTTGGCTCAGTCGAGACAACTTTTAATGATTGTAGAAGGCAAATGTTAGGCTCAATCGTGTGCTAGCATGATTTTCTTAAACCTAATTGAATCTAATTCAAATCAATTGAATTGGGTTAGTCCAATTAATGATATCTAGATCCAAACTCTTATTTGTGTGACCCATTTAGATTCAGTTCTGTATGGTAATGGGATATGTCACGATCTCTATCATCGACATCATCGAAACACCTTCCGATGGATCAGAACTTTTTTGATTCAGACAACTAGAATGATCGATCATCCAAATCATTCTAATTGCTTTCAAAATCCACCAGTGACACCTAGCAGTATATGGTGGCAATCCATCAAAACTAAAAATGAATCTCTTGGTGTAGCTACTTGTGTGATTAAGTTCTTCTATCTTGAGCCCCGAGCAGATTAGGGTTAAGGTGAACTCGTCAAACCCTAATTTCTGTCATATGATTTAATCATTTGATTCAAGTCCGATGTGAAAACCTTAATAGAAAATCTTTCTATTATTTCACTCTGCCATGGCCATGGGCTTATGGACTTGATTCTCAAGATCATCATAGGGCTGCTCCTCATCTATCGAGGAAGATAGATTCCCTCTTGGTGTAATCCAATTCCTACAATAAACATGCTATAGCCAACATACACCTCAGGGTTCCGAATGGCTAGGAGATCGAGTCATAGTGTAGTCAAACTATAACACTCTCAAGGTGAACTATCGATGCACCTTAGATTAAAGAATTAGATACACCACTATAGCTTCGAGCCAGTCATCGATGAGAAGATAGACTTCCTTATGACTGTTCGAGGTGGTCATGCTCAGTACCCTCATTCTCTAACGAGTATCTGTACTCTCACTCCGGTGTGTCTACACCGTATACTCAGGACTCATCTACTATAAAGAAGCAATTGTACACTAATCTTCTGGATCAATCACCATCCTCATGATGATCCTATGGTCGGAAGCATTTAATGAGTTAATAACAAAAATTCATGTCTTAAATTTTCAACTCTTGAAAATATGAATTATCATTACCATTAACTCAAGGGATGTATCATAGACACTAAATACACATTTGTCATGAAAAATAATCCATTTTATTATTTATAGTCAAAATTATAATTTTGTTCCTTGAAGTGTATTACAAGTGTCAGCCATTTCTGGCTTCTAGGGCACACATATCTAACAAACTTTCACTTGACCTAAAGTCAATTGGCTATAAATCTAAGTCCCATCTTCTCAAGGTGGGCTTCGATCTTCTGCTAGCCTAACGGCTTTGTTAGTGGGTCCGTTGCAGTTTCTACGGAGTCGACTCTCTTGACCTCGACGTAATCTTTCTCGAGGTAATCACGGATGAGATGGTATTGCCGCTCGATGTGCTTGGATTTCTGGTGAGAACTCGACTCCTTAGCAAGAGCAATGGCGCCATTGTTGTCACAGTATAGAGGAATGGCATCTGATGGCATCACTTCGATCTCTATGGCAAACTTCTTATACCAGAATGCCTTCTTCGTAGCTTCGATGCAGCGATGTATTCTACTTCCATAGTGGAATCTGCTATCACTGTCTGCTTGGAACACTTCTAACTGACAGCTCCACCATTACACACAAATAGATTCCTAGATGTCAATTTTCGATCATCTACATCGGACATAAAATCCAAGTCTGTATATCCCCGGACTTGGAGTTCTCCATTACCAAAAATCAACAACATATCCTTAGTTCTTCTCAAGTACTTAAGAATACATTTCATAGAAGTCCAGTATTCTTCATTCGGATTCGACTAATATCTGCTCGTGACACTCACAGCATGGGCTATATCAGGTCGTGTACATAACATGGCATACATGAGGCTCCCTATTGCTGAAGCATAAGGGATCTTGCTCAGGCATCCTATTTCCTCAGGTGTGCTAGGGCACATCTTCTTGAAAAGATGAATGCCATGTCTGAAGGGTACCAAACCCCACTTAGAGTTTTCCATGCTAAACCTCTTTAGCACTTTCTCTATGTACATCTTCTGTGAAAGTCCTAGCATCCTATTCGGTCTATCTCTATAGACCTTAATTCCTAGAACAAAGGATGCTTCTCCTAGGTCTTTCATGGAGAATTCTTTGGATAACCATATTTTAACTATGGTCAACATGGAAATATCATTCCCAATAAGAAGGATATCATCCACGTACAATACGAGAAAGACAACAGCACTCCCACTGACCTTTTTGAAAACACATGGTTTCTCGTTCTTGATGAAACTAAATAGTTTGATCACATCATTGAAATGAATATTCCAGCTCTGAGATGCTTGCTTAAGTCCATATATGGACCTTTACAGCATGCAAACCTTGTGATCAGTATCACTAGATGTGAAACCTAGCGACTGTTCCATATAGATATCTTCCTCAAGATATCCATTTAAGAATGCCATTTTCACATCCATTTGCCATATTCCATAATCAAAATAGATTGCAACAGCAAGCAATGTGCGAATAAATTTTAGCATAGCTACTGACGAAAAGATATCCTGATAGTCAATGCCTTCGTGTTGACTATATCCTTCTACCACTAATCTAACTTTGAATGTCTCCACATTCCCATCTGCACCAATCTTTCTCTTGTAGATTCATTTACGTCCAATAGGTACTATACTTTTTGGTGGATCTACCAAGGTCCAGACTTGGTTTAAGTGCATCGAGTCAATTTCTGACTTCATTACCTCTAACCATTTCTCAGAGTCGATATCTGATATCACCTCGTTATAGATTTTGGGATCATCACCATAAACCCCATTACCTATGAGGAATATTTTCTCTATTTCTTCTAAAATAGTACCTAAGTACCTCTCATGAGGATGGAATGAAGGGAAATCCTGATTTCCCGATCCAGGTTCGTCCAGATCTGATCAGATCAAGAGATATATTTCAAAATTTTTTTTTCTCTTGATCCCAATCAGATCTTGATATGTTTCATATCTGATTCTTATTATTTTAATAAATAAAATAAAATAAGATAAATTAAATCAAATTTAATTTACCTGATTTGGGTAATCCTATTACCCTGTAGATGATCCTGATTGCAGCGGAAGGTTCTGGATCTAGCCACGCAAGCGCCTGGCCTCTACCGGATATCCACTCGGGTTGGATCTGGAGATCCTCTTCTTCTCTATCACACCTCCAAAAATCAGATCTGAATCTGATCTGGAGGATCTTCAAAACTCTTTTGAAGATCTGCAGTCATCCTTTTGTAGCAGCGCAGCCTTCTTACTTTTGATCGCCTTTCCTTGATCTGAATCACACCAACCTAAGTCCAAAACACCTTTTGGACGTGGAGAGCAAGGGGAGAAGAAGCTATGGCATGGAGGAGGAGGGGAGAGGCAGCCTTGGGGCGTGGGGTTTCTCAATTGAATTGCATTCTATTAGGGTTAGGTGCAGGGTCTTATTTATAGACCTCTTGTGATCCAACTCCTCTTCCTCTCAACCAATCACAACCCTTTGTGAAATCAGATCTAAATCTGATTGGTTGGAATAGAGACCCCTGGATTTCCTCCTTAGGGATGCCTAAAGACTAGTCAAAGTTGGTTCTTAGAAGAACTCTAATTGGAATCCAAAAGGAAGATGGAGTCCTTGTCCAACAAGGACTCCTAGGCGCCTCCTACTTGGCTCACGCCACCCTTGGCGTGCGCCCTTCTCCTTGCCAAGGTTCTGGCAGGGGACAGGCCCCCACCAGCCTCTCCCAATAGGTGCATGACATGTGGTCAAAAGTCAAAGGGGTCAATGGTCAATGTTTGACCAATCAAAAGGTAGACTTTTGACCAAAGTCAAAGAACAAAGAAATGGCAGGTGACCAAAAATGGCAGGTAATGTCTACCAAATAAGACAACCTATTCTGACTTGGACAACCTCCAGTCAGACCATATGAAGGCTCTGATTGAGCACAAACTCCCTTTGGCTCAGTCAGGATAACTTATTTGTGATAGTAAAAGAAGAACGTTAGGTTCAATCGAGTGCTAGCACGATTTCCTTTGAACCTAATTGGAATCTCATTTCAGATCAATTGAACTAGATCAGTTCAATTGATGATCACAACTTCAACCCTTGTTTGTGTGACCCAGTTAGGTTCAGTTCTGTATGGTAATGGGATATGTTCATGATCTCTATCATTAGACATCATCGAAACTCCTTTCGATGGATCAAAACTCTTCTTGATTCGAACAGCTAGAATGATCGATCATCTAAATCATTCTAATTGCTCCCAAAATCCACCAGTGACACCTAGCAGTATATGGTGGCAACCCATCAGAGCTGAATGCGAAACCTCTTGGTGCAGCTACCTGTGTGATTAAGTTTCTTCTATCTTTGAACCCCGATCAGATTAGGGTTTAAGGTAAACTCGTCAAACCCTAGTCTCTGTCATATGATATAATCATTCGATTCGAGTCCAATGTGAAAATCTAAATAGAAACTCTTTCTATTATTTCACTCTGCCATGGCCATGGGCTTCAGGACTTGATTCTATGATTATCATAGGGCTGCTCCATCTACCACCGAGGTAGATAGATCCCATCTTGATGCAATCCAATTCCTACAATGAACATGTTTATAGCCAACATAACACTCAGGGTTCCATAATGGCTAGGAGACCGAGTAATGGTGTAGTCAAACTATAACACCCTCAAGGTGAACTACCGATGTCATCTCAAGGTCCAAAGAACCAGACACACTACTGCAGCATCGAGTCAGTCATTGATGAGAAGGTAGACTTTCTAATGACTACTCGAGGTGGTCACGCTCAGTGCCCTCGTTCTCTAACGAGTACCTGTACTTTCGCTTCGATGTCTCCACACCGTAGACTCAAGACTCATCTACTAAAGAGAAGCGATCATACACCAACCTTCCGGATCAATCACCATCCTCGTGATGATCCTATGGTCGGGAGCTGTTTATGAGTTAATAATGATTATTCATGTCTTAAATTTTCAACTCTTGAAAATATGAATTATCATTACCATTAACTCAAAGAATGTATCACAGATACTAAATACACATGTGTGATAGAAAATAATCCATTTCATTAATTATAGTCAAAATTATAATTTTGCCCCTAGAAGTGTATTACAAGTGTCAGCCAATTCTGGCTTCTAGGGCACATATATCTAACAATCTCCCACTTGTTCCTAAAAGCCAATTGGCTACAAGTCTAAGTCCCATCTTCTCAAGGTGGGCTTCGATCTTCTGCTGGCCAAACGCTTTGTTTAGTGGGTCTGCCACATTATCTGTGGAGTTGACTCTCTTGACCTCAACGTAACCTTTCTCAATGGTAATCGCGGATGAGATGGTATCACCGTTTGCTAGGAACTCTTCCAGCACAAACAGTCTGCCAGATGTCGACTTTCGATCATCTATATCAGGACATGAAGTCCGGTTTGTGTATCCTTGAACTAGGAGTTCTCCGTTACCAAAGACCAACATCATATCCTTAGTTCTTCTCAAGTACTTAAGGATACATTTCATAGAGTCCAGTGTTCTTCACCTGGATTTGACTGATATCTGCTTGTGACACTCACAGCATGGACTAGTATATCAGTTATGTACACAGCATTGGGCATACATGAGGCTCCCTATTGCAGAAGCATAAGGGATCTTGCTCATGCGTTCTATTTCCTCAGGTGTGCTGGGGCACATCTTCTTGGAAAGATGAATACCATGTCTGAAGGGTATTAATCCCCTCTTAGAGTTTTCCAATAACTAAACCTCTTTAGTACTTCCTCGTATGTACATTTTCTGTGGAAAGTCCTCAGTATCCTATTCGCTCTATCCCTATAGACCTTAATTCCTAGAATAAAGGATGCTTCACCTAGGTCTTTCATGGAGAATTCCCTTGGACAACCACATCTTGACTGATGTCAACATAGGAATATCATTCCATAAGGAGGATGTCATCCATGTACAATACGAGGAAAGACACAGCTGCTCCCACTGACCCTTTTTGAAAAACACATGGTTTCCTCTTCGTTTTTGATGAATACCAAACTTTTTGATCACATCATTTGAAATGAGTGTTCCAGCTCTGAGATGCTTGCTTTAAAGTCCATATATGGACCTTTGCAGCTTCGCAAACCTGTGTGATCACTATCACTGGATGTGAAACCTAGCGATTTATTCCATATAGATATCTTCCTCAAGATATCCATTTAGGAATGCCGTTTTTCACGTCCATTTGCCATATCTCATAATCGAAATAGGCTTGCAACAAAGCAAACATGTGCGGATGGATTTTAGCATAGCTACTGGGAAAAAGGTATCCTGATAGTCTTATGCCTTCGCTGTTGACTAATAACCTTTTTCCACCAATCTAGCCTTGAATGTCTCCACATTCCATCTGCACTAATCTTTCTCTTGAAGATATTCCATTACACCCAATAGGTACATATACCTTCTGGTGGATTCTACCAAGGTCCAGACTTGGTTTGAGTGCATCGAGTCGATCTCTGACTTCCATTGCCTCAAGCCATTTCTCGGAGTCGATATCTGATATCCCTCATTGAGGTTTTTTGGGATCATCACCATGAGCAACCATTAACCTATGGAGGAACATTTCCTCTAAATCCCTCTGAAATAATACCTAAGTATCTTTCAGGGGGACGGAAAACTCTTTCGATCTACGAGGTGGAGGAGGTAGTGTTCTTATTGGCTCAACCTGATTTGGTTCCACTTGGTCCTTAGCTCGTTGTCCACTTGTGAGACTTTCTCATCAAGCTTAATCTACTTTCCAATGCCGCTATCTTGAATAAACTATTTTTCAAGAAAGATGGCATGTCGACTCACAATCACATTGTGGTCTTCTGGAATGTAGAAATAGTATCCTAATGACTCTTTAGGATATCCTATGAATCGAGCTCTAAAGGACCTAAACTCTAACTTGTCCGCTTGTTGTCTTTTGACATGAGCCGGACAACCCCAAATTCTGAGATGACTCAGACTTGGTTTCTTACCGTGCCATATCTCATACGGTGTGGTAGGAACGATTTTAGAGGGAACCCTATTCAGTAGATAGATTGAAGTTAACAATGAGTGTCCCCAAAGAAAATCAGGGAGGTCTGTGAAGCTCATCATGGATCGAACCATATCCAATAGAGTCCGATTTCTCCATTCTGAAACCCCGTTGAGTTGAGGTGTTCCTGGTGGAGTCCATTGAGAGACTATGCCATTTTCCTTAAGATAGTCTAGGAATTCCGGCTAAGGTATTCACCTCCTCGATCTGATCGAAGAACCTTAATGGGTTTTTCAGTTTGTTTTTCTACTTCATGTCTGAATTCTTTGAACTTTTCAAAAGCTTCAGACTTGTGTCTCATAAGATACACATACCCATACCTAGACAGATCATCGGTAAAGGTAATGAAGTAGACAAAATTGCCTCTAGCCGGCACATCAAATGGGCCGCACACATCAGTATGTACTAGGGCAAGGAGATCTGTGGCCCTCTCCCCATGTCCAACAAAAGGGAGTTTAGTCATTTTGCCTTGAAGACAAGATTCACAAGTTGGATATGACTCAAAAGTCAATGGACTCAATAGCCCATTTTTCTCCAATTTGTTGATCCTATCTTCTGCTATATGACCTAATCTCAGGTGCCATAGATATCTATCGTTTGGACTATCCCTAGGTCGTTTGGCATTCACGTTTTGCTCGATAGTTAGAATAGGTACATCAATATGTAGCTGATAAAGACCATTAATAAGGAAACCATTTGCAATTTTATTTCTTTCATAAAGAATGTTACAATGGTCCTTAAAGAAGGTGAATCACATAACCTTCTTGTGCTAAGCATGAAACAGAAATCAAATTCCTGCTAGCTGCAGGCACATAATAACAGTCTTTCAAAACTAAGTCTAAACCAGATGGTAATCGAAGAGGGTATGTTCCCATGGCTACTGCAGCAACTCTTGCTCCATTACCGATGCGTAGGATCATGTCTCCATCCCTCAGCCTCCTGCTATCCTCAAGACCCTGCATAGAAGTGCACAGATGAGCACTAGAACCAGAGTCAAGCACCCAACTGGATGCAGAAGAAACCGTAAGGTTAGACTCAATAACGAGCATACCTCCAGAAGGACCTTCCTTCTTGTTCTTCAGGGTGGCCAGGTAAGTAGGGCAGTTCCGCTTCCAATGGCCGTCGCTGTTGCAATGGAAACACTTTCCTTTGCCATCGGCCTTTTTCTTCGATTCTGCCTTCTTCTTCTTTGATCCTTCCACCTTTTGCTTTTTCACAGACTTCTTTTTCTTTCCATAAGACTTTCTTTTGGAAGAAGTCCGTTCCATAGCAAGAACTGAGCCTTTAGAACCTTTCATAGAAAGCTCAGCGGTAACCAGCATATTCATTAATTCGGCCAAGGAATTTTGAAGTTTATGCATGTGGTAATTCATGATGAATTGCCCATATGCATCAGTCAAGGATTGCAGAATAATATCGTTCTGCAGATCCAAGTCCAACTTCACACCGAGCTTCTCAAGCTCTTCCATGTCCTTGATCATTGTCAGACAGTGATCTTGGACTGACTGCCCATCACGCATCTTAGCCTTAAAAAGTCATTTCGTGACTTGATATTTGGCTGCGCGACTCTGTTCACCAAACATCTCCTGCAGGTGAGCCAACATTTGGCGAGCAGTCCCGATATCTTCATGTTGGCGCTGGAGCTCATCAGACATCGAGCCCAACATGTAATATCTGGCCTTATTATCTTCGTCTATCCATTTTTCCAGAGACGCTCTCTGTTCAACAGATGGACGGGCTGGTAAGGTGGGAGGGTCCTGGTCCAAAACATGGGTTAACTTCTCGAACCCAAAATAATTTTGTAGTTCCTGAGCCAATCTTTATAATTGGGTCCAGTCAGTCTATGTGTGTCCAGGATACGTGCCAATGGGTTGGACGCAGACATTTTTCCTGTAGAGAGTCAAAGATTCTAGTTAGATACTGTAATTTTGACTTGACCAATTTATTTAGGGAATTTTATTTTTAAACAAATTAGCTCCCACTATTTTCTCGGATCCCTACACTCCCTCTGTAGAGATGCGAAAAATCTCCATGATTAATGATTTCTAGTGGGTGGTGCGGTCTCACCAACTGACTCATCACCTCACCTAACAGTTATTGGTGATGGGTTAGCCAATGAGTGAACAACTCTTGTTCAATGATTCTCTAATCATGGTGCACCCAAACTTGGTCTCTAATTCATGAATCTCACCGTATCCGAAATATTGATCCACTCCTTAGTTAAGTCAGACCCACCATTTGCATAGACTGGGTTCCTAATTGAGTCTCTCACCGTATCCAAAATATTGAGCCCAACTCATCCTCCAGCCCATAGCATCCAATGCCTAATAGACATGGTTGCATCTTCCCGGTGCAACTGAGCCACTGTATCCAGCCGAGAACAATCAACCCCGGGAAGGGCCCGCACATCTACAATGGTGGAAGACCTCAGACTTAATCTTTTCTTAGGGAGAATTGATTCAGGTCTCATTAAACTAGACTTGGCATTAGTCATAACAATTATGACTAACCTAGTGGCATGGGTTAGCTCGGATTATTGACCACCTCAGATCAGAACTGTGTCAACAGATATGGCCAGGTAAGTGAGACCGGTGGAAGGAATATGCCATTAACTCGTACAAGAATGCATTCAGGTCGAGTAGCTTCCAATTAAAAACCAGTCGGTCGTATGTGCCAAACTTACCTTAGACACCAAATTGTTGAGTCCAGAACCAATTGGGTTAGCCTACAATCCAGACTCTAACCTCTGAGCCTAATTAGGTCTTGCTTGATCGTGACTCGATCTTGACCCAGACTTAATCCTATTAGGCTGGTCAATTTAAGCATTGTTGATCCCATCTAACCAACTCTTGATTCGGTTTGATCAACCGCTTAGACCTAATTGAGCTACCCAAGCCCGAACCCAGTATTATGAATATGTCTTAGATCTGAAAATTCTCAATTTTAGACCTAATTAATATTCCATAATCTTAATTCTTTAATTAAGTAGGGTTCATAAACAAAATATGCACAATAAATCCTAGGGTTTCAGGATCTAGGGTTTTGCAGAAAGTAAGTTTTGGGTTTCTGATTAAGGACGAACACGCAGCACCCCTACACATCATAAGAACACCCCATCGAATGGGAAGAGAGGGCCTTTAAACCCTTCTTCGTTCTTATGACCGGACGGCCAAGAGGAACGCCTTAATCAGGAACATGCAAATACTACAAAACAGTTTTAGATCTATATCATATATCTCATATACAAATTAGATCTAATCATGGCATATTTTGCATACATCTCATGTATCAAATCATGCATATTTTCAGATCTAAATTATCTCATAATAATCTAAAAAATTAGATTTAAATTGATCTAATCAAAATAAATTCTAATCTAGATAATTATGTAGAACTATTCTACAACTAGTCTAGACATGCATCAATCATATCTCATATGATATTTAAAATTAAATAATTTTTATTTGCTATTTTTTAGATGTTATTATAACACTTATAATATCAAAAAATAGTAAATAAATAGATCTAAAATATGATTTAATCAGATTAAATCAAAAACATGCAAGACTATTCTATAGAACTATTCTATTCTTAGAACTAGTCATGCATATCTTCTAATCTTAGATCCAAATCATTTAATTTTAATTTTTTCTGATTTCAGATCTGATCACATCTCATGTGACATCTAAAATCACTTTATTTTCTAATTAAAATAAATTTAAAATTAGATCTAAATAATTTTAGAACCATTGGCTCTGATACCAGTTGAAGGGAAATCCTGATTTTCCGGTCCAGGTTCGTTCAGATCTGATCAGATCAAGAGATATATTTCAAAAATTTTTTCTCTTGATCTAATCAGATCTTGATATGTTTCAGATCTGATTCTTATTATTTTAATAAATAAAATAAAATAAGATAAATTAAATCAAATTTAATTTACCTGATTTGGGTAATCCTATTACCCTGTTGATGATCCTGATTTGCAGCGGAAGGTTCTGGATCTAGCCACGCAAGCGCCTGGCCTCTACCGGTATCCACTCGGGTTGGATCTGGAGATCCTCTTCTTCTCTATCACACCTCCAAAAATTAGATCTGGATCTGATCTGGAGGATCTTCAAAACTCCTTTTGAAGATCAGCAGTCGTCCTTTGCAGCAGCGCAGCCTTCTTGCTTTTGATCGCCTTTCTCTTTGATCTGAATCGCACCAACCAAAGGTCCAAAACTCCTTTTGGACGTGGAGAGCAAGGGGAGAAGAAGGTTTGGCATGGAGGAAGGAGGGGAGAGGCAGCCTTGGGGCATGGGGTTTCTCAATTGAATTCATTAGAATCTGAGTTGGGCGCAGGGTCTTATTTATAGACTAAGCTGTGATCCAACTCCTCTTCTTCCCAACCAATCACAACCCTTTGTGAAATCAGATCTAAATCTGATTGGTGGGAATAGAGTCCCCTGGATTCCTCCTTAGAGGGTGCCTAAGACCAGTCAAAGTTGGTTCTTAGAAGAACTCTAATTGGAATCCAAAAAGGAGATGGAGTCCTTGTCCAACAAGGACTCCTAGGCGCCTCCAACTTGGGCACACGCCTAGGGTTGGCGTGCGCCCTTCTCCTTGCCAGGTTCTGGCAGGGGGACAGGCCCCCACCAGCTCTCCAATAGGTGCATGACATGTGGTCAAAAGTCAAAGTGTCAATGGTCAACGTTTGACCAGTCAAAGGGTAGACTTTTGACCAAAGTCAAAGAACAAGAAATGGCAGGTGACCAAAAATGGCAGGTAATGTCTTACAAAATAAGACAACCTTTTCTGACTTGGACAACCTCCAGTCAGACCATATGAAGGCCTCTGATTGAGCACAAACTCCTTTGGCTCAGTCAGGACAACTTATTTATGATAGTAAAAGAAGAACGTTAGGTTCAATCGAGTGCTAGCACGATTTCCTTGAACCTAATTGAATCTCATTCAGATCAATTGAACTAGATCAGTTCAATTGATGATCACCAGATTCAAACCCTTGTTTGTGTGACCCAGTTAGGTTCAGTTCTGTATGGTAATGGGATATGTCATGATCTCTATCATCGACATCATCGAAACTCCTTTCGATGGATCAGAACTCTTCTGATTCGAACAGCTAGAATGATCGATCATCTAAATCATTCTAATTGCTCCCAAAATCCACCAGTGACACCTAGCAGTATATGGTGGCAACCCATCAGAGCTGAATGCGAACCTCTTGGTGCAGCTACCTGTGTGATTAAGTTCTTCTATCTTGAGCCCCGATCAGATTAGGGTTAAGGTGAACTCGTCAAACCCTAGTCTCTGTCATATGATGTAATCATTCGATTCGAGTCCAATGTGAAAATCTAAATAGAAACTCTTTCTATTATTTCACTCTGCCATGGCCATGGGCTTCTGGACTTGATTCTCATGATCATCATAGGGCTGCTCCTCTACCACCGAGGTAGATAGATTCCATCTTGATGCAATCCAGTTCCTACAATGAACATGCTATAGCCAACATACACCTCAGGGTTCCATATGGCTAGGAGACCGAGTAATGGTGTAGTCAAACTATAACACCCTCAAGGTGAACTGCCGATGCACCTCAGGTCAAAGAACCAGACACACTACTGCAGCATCGAGTCAGTCATTGACGAGAAGGTAGACTCCCTAATGACTACTCGAGGTGGTCACGCTCAGTGCCCTCGTTCTCTAACGAGTACCTGTACTCTCGCTCCGGTGTCTCCACACCGTAGACTCAAGACTCATCTACTAAAGAGAAGCGATTGTACACCAACCTTCCGGATCAATCACCATCCTCGTGATGATCCTATGGTCGGGAGCATTTTATGAGTTAATAATGATTATTCATGTCTTAAATTTTCAACTCTTGAAAATATGAATTATCATTACCATTAACTCAAAGGATGTATCACAGACACTAAATACACATATGTGATAGAAAATAACCCATTTTATTGATTATAGTCAAAATTATAATTTTGCCCCTAGAAGTGTATTACAAGTGTCAGCCAATTCTGGCTTCTAGGGCACATATATCTAACATCTCAGCAAAGTAAATAGACAATGACTCTTCCTATAAATCTAAGTCTAAACCATTGACATTGATGACTTAGACTTGATTTCTTACCATGCCATATTTTATACGGTGTGGTAGGAATGGTTTTAGAAGGAACCCTATTCAGTAAGTATATTGTAGTTAACAAATAGTATCCCCAAAAAAAATTACGAAGGTCTGTGAAGCTCATCATGGATCGGACCATATCTAATACGGTTTGATTCCTCCATTCTAAAATTTCGTTGAGTTGAAGTATTCCAGGTGGAGTCCATTGAGAGGCTATGCCATTTTTCTTCAGATAGTCTAGGAATTTTCGACTAAGGTATTCACCTCCTCGATCTGATCGAAGAACCTTAATGGATTTTTCAGTTTGCTTTTTTACTTCATGTATGAATTTTTTGAACCTTTTAAAAGCTTCAGACTTATGTCTTATAAGATACACATACCCATACCTAGATAAATCATCGATAAAGGTTATGAAGTAAATAAAGTTACCTCTAGTCGGTACATCAAATGGGCCACACACATCAGTATGTACTAGGGCAAAAGTTCCATGGCCCTTTCCCCATGTCCTACAAAAGGGAGCTTAGTCATTTTGCCATGAAGACAAGATTCATAAATTGGATATGACTCGGAAGTCAACAGACTCAATAGCTCAATTTTTTTCAATTTGTTAACCCTATCTTCTGCTATATGACCTAGTCTTAGGTGCCATAGATACCTATCGTTTGGACTATCACTAGGTCATTTCATGGCATTCACATTTTACTCGATATTAAAAATAGATACATCAATATGTAACTGGTAAAGATCATTAATAAGGAAACTACTTGCAATTTTATTTCTTTCATAAAGAATGTTACAATGGTCCTTAAGAAAACTAATTATATAGCCTTCTAGTGCTAGGCATGAAACAGAAATTAAATTCCTACTTGCTGCAGGCACATAATAATAATTTTTTAATACTAAGTCTAAATTAGATGGTAGTCAAAGAGGATATGTTTCTATGACCACGGCAGCAACTCTTACTCCATTTTTAATGCATAGGATCATCTCACCATCCCTCAACCTCCTGCTATCCTCAAGATCCGACATGGAATGCATAAATGAGCACTAGAACCAGAGTCAAGCACCCAATGGATGCAAAAGAAATCATAAGGTTAGACTCAATAACGAGTGTATCTCTAGAAGGACCTACCTCCTTCTTATTCTTTAGGGTGGTCAGGTAAGTAAGGCAGTTCTACTTTTAGTGGCCGTCATTGTTGCAATGGAAATACTTTCCTTTGTCAGCGGTCTTTTTCTTCAGCTTTATCTTTTTCTTCTTTTCTTCTTCCATCTACTTTTTCACAGACTTCTTCTTTTCAAATGACTTTCTCTTGAAAGAAGTTCGTTCCACAGCAAGCACTGAGCCTTTAGAACCTTTCATAGAAAGCTCAGTAGTAACCAGCATGTTCATAAGTTCGGCCAGAAAATTTTGAAGTTTATGCATATAGTAGTTCATGATGAACTGCCCATATGCATCAGTCAAAGATTGCAGAATTATAACATTCTATAGATTTAGGTCCAACTTCACTCCAAGCTTCTCAAGCTCTTCCAAATTCTTGATCACCATCAGACAATGATCTTGGACTGACTGCCCATCATGCATTTTAGCCTAGAATAGTCATTTTATGACTTGATACTTGGTTGCGTGACTTTGTTCACCAAACATCTCTTGTAGGTGAGCCAACATTTGGTGGGCAGTCTTGATATCTTCATGTTGGCGCTGAAGCTCATCAGACATCGAGCCCAACATGTAGTATCTGGCCTTGTTATCTTCATCCATCCACTTGTTAAGAGACGCTCTCTGTTCAGCGGATGGATGAGCTAGTAAGGTGGGAGGGTTCTGGTCCAATACATGAGTTAACTTCTCAAAATCTAAAATGATTTTGAAGTTTCAGAGCCAATTTTTATAATTGGGTCAGGTTAGTCTATGTGTGTCCAGGATTCGTGCGAGTAGATTGAATGCAGACATTTTTCTATAGAGAGTCAAAATCTCTAGTTAGATATTATAATTAAGACTTGACTAATTTATTTAAAGATTTTATTTTTAAACAAATTAGCTCCCACTATTTTTTTGGATCCCTACATTTTCTCTATAGAGGTGCAAAAATCTTCAGGATTAATGATTTCTAGTGGATGGTGCGGTCCCACCAACTGACTCATCAAGTCACCTAGCAGTTATTGGTGATGGGTTAGCCAATGAGTGAACAACTCTTGTTCAATGATTCTCTAATCATGGTGCACCCAAACTTGATCTCTAATTCATGAATCTCATCGTGCCCGAAATATTGGTCCACTTCTTAGTTAAGTCAGACCCACCATTTGCATAGGTTGGATTCCTAATTGAGTCTTTCATCGTATCCAAAATATTGAGCTCAATCCATCCTCCAACCCATAGCATCCAATGCCTAATAAACATGGTTGCATCTTTCTGGTGCAACTAAACCACCATAGCCAACCGAGAATAATCAACCTCGAGAAGGGCCCACACATCTACAATGATGGAAGATCTTAGACTTAATCTTTTCTTAGGGAGATTTGATTTAGGTCTCATTAAACTAGACTTGACATAGTCATAACCATTATGACTAACCTAGTGGCATGGGTTAGCTCAGATTATTGGCCACCTCAGATCAGGACTGAGCCAACAAATATGGTTGATAAGTGAGATCGATGGAAGGGATATGCCATTAACTCGACAAGAATGCATTCGAGTTAAGTAGCTCCTAATTAAAAATCAATCGATCGTATCTACCAAACTTACCTTAGATACCAAATTATTGAGCCAGAACCAATCGAGTTAGCCTACAATCCAGACTTTAACCATTGAGCCTAATTAGATTTTAGCTTGATCGATCACTCACGTGACTCGATCTTGATCCAGACTTAATCCTATTAGGCTAGTCAATTTAAGCACTGTTGATTCCCTCTAACCAACTCTTGATTCGGTTTGATCAATCGCTTGGACCTAATTGAGCTACCCATGTTCGAACCTAATTTTATGAATATGTCTTAGATCTAAAATTCTTAATTTTAGTTCTAACATATTTCATAATCTTAATTCTTAATTAAGTTTATGGTTCATAAATAAAATATGTAAATAAAATCCTAGAGTTTCAGGATCTAGGATTTTGCAGAAAATAAGTTTTTGATTTCTAATTAAGGACGAATGCACAACATCCCTACACATAATAAGAACACCCCATCAAATAGGAGGAGAGGACATTTAAACCCTATTTTATTCTTATGACCGGATAGTCAAGGAGAACATCTTAATCAGAAATATAAGACTATAAAACTAGTTAGATATACATCACATATCTCATATATAAAAATTGATCTAACATTAAATATATTTTGCATACATCTCATATATCACATCATGAATATTTTTAGATCTAAATTATCTCATAATTATCTAAAAAATTAAATTTAAAATAATCACATCAAAATAAATTCTATTCTAGATAATTATGTAGAACTATTCCATAACTAGTCTAAACATGCATTCATTATATCTTATATGAACCAAAAATTAAATAATATTATTTACTATTTTTTAGATATTATTATAATATTTATAACATCAAAAAATAGTAAATAAATTAATCTAAAATTATAATTTAATCAAATTAAATTATGACCATGCAAGACAATGTATAGAATAACTCTATTTTACAACTAGTCATGCATCTTATAAAACTTAGATCTAAATTATTTAATTTTAATTTTTTTAATTTTAGATCTAATCACATCTCATGTGACATCTAAAATTATCTAATTATTAAATCAAAAATAAATTAAAATTAAATCTAAATTATTTGTAGGAAACTGGCTCTGATACTAGTTGAAGGGAAAATCCAGATTTTTTGAGTCAGGTTCGTTCAGATCTGATAGGATCAAGAGAGATATATCAAAAATTTTTATTTTGAATCCAAATTAGATATAAGATATTTTAGATCTAATTTTATAGATCCAATAAATTAAAATAAAAGTAAATTAAATCTGATGTAATTTTGTACCTTTTATTGGGTAATCAGATTTCCCTATGATGATCCTACTGATTGTCTGAGGTTCTGGATCTAGCCATGCAAGTACCTAACCTCTACCGATATTCACTTGGACTAAACCTAGAGATCTTCTCCTTCTTTATCACCTCTCCAAATACTAGATCTGGATCTAATTTGGAGGATCTTCAAAACTTCTTTTAATGATCTGAAATCGTCACTTGCAGCAGTGCTGCCTTCTTCCTTTCTCGTCACCTTTCTCTTGCTTGGATCGCACCAAACTGGAGCCCAAATCTCCTTGGGCATGGAGAGGAGAGAGGAAACCTAAAGATGGCATGGAGGAGAGAGAGGGGCAGCCTTGTGGCATGGGCTATTGGAGATCTTTTCTAAAGCTTGGTGCAGATAGGGTTTTTATAGACCTTGCTGCAACATGCAGTGCCACATCATCCTGACCAATCACATTGCTTCGTGCAATCAGATCTAAATCTGATTGGTGAAATAACATCATCTGATTCAATCAGATGAGAGCCCCTCTTAATCATCCTTGGATGGAACCTAAGACTAATCAAAGTCTATTCCTTGGTGCCACCTAAGTAGATACCCCGAAGTAACTGGAGTCCCATCTGTATGGGACTCTAGGTGCCTCTATCCATGAGCACATGCCTCCCTAGGCATGCACCCCTGGTCCACCTACTTTTTAGTAGGTTGACTAATCCAAAATAAATCTCCTATGGGTGCATGACACATGGGCAGATGTCTAAGTGTCAAAGATCAACGTTTGACCAAAGTCACAAGACAAAAATTAGCAGGTGATGGAAAATGGTAGGTGTTATCTTAAATTTATCTCATAAATTAAGACAACCCTTTTCTGACCTAGACAAGCTTTAGTCAGACCAAGTAAAGGTACCTAAGTGAGCACAAAGTCATTTGGCTCAGTCGAGATAACTTTTAATGATTGTAGAAGGAGTATGTTAGGCTCTATCGTGTGCTAGCACGATTTTCTTGAATCTAATTGAATCTAATTCAAATCAATTAAACTGGATTAGTCTAATTGATAATATCCAGATCCAAATTCTTATTTATATGATCCAGTTAGATTTAGTTTTGTATGGTAATGGGATATGTCACGATTTCTATCATCGACATCATCGAAACACCTTCCGATGGATCTGAAATTTTTTGATTCAGACAACTAGAATGATCGATCATCTAAATCATTCTAATTGCTCCCAAAATCCACTAGTGATACCTAACAGTATATGGTAGCAACCCATAAAAATTGAAAATGAACCTCTCAATGTAGCTACCTATGTGATTAAGTTCTTCTATCTTGAGCCCCGATTAGATTAGGATTAAGGTGAACTTGTCAAACCCTAATTTTTATCATATGATTTAATCATTTGATTCAAGTCCGATATGAAAATCTTAATAGAAACTCTTTCTATTATTTCACTCTGCCATGGCCATGGGCTTATGGACTTGATTCTCATGATCATTATAGGGCTGCTCCTCATCTACCGAGGTAGATAGATTTTCTCTTGGTGCAATCCAATTCCTACAATGAACATGCTATAGCCAACATATACCTCAGAATTCTGAATGGCTAGGAGATCGAGTCATGGTATAGTCAAACTATAACACCCTCAAGATGAACTATCGATGCACCTCAGATCAAAGAACCAGACACACCACTATAGCTTTGAGCCAGTCATCAACGAGAAAGTAGACTTCTTTATGACTATTTGAGGTGGTCACGCTCAGTGCTCTCATTCTTTAATGAGTACTTGTACTCTCGCTTAGGTGTCTCTACACCATAGACTCAAGACTCATCTACTATAAAGAAGCGATTGTACACCAACCTTCTGGATCAATCATCATCCTCGTGATGATCCTATGGTCGGAAGCATTTTATGAGTTAATAACAAAAATTCATGTCTTAAATTTTCAACTCTTAAAAATATGAATTATCATTATCATTAACTCAAGGGATGTATCACAAACACTAAATACACATTTATGATAGAAAATAATCTATTTTATTATTTATAGTCAAAATTATAATTTTATCCCTAAAAATGTATTGCAAGTGTCAGCCAATTCTGGCTTATAGAGCACACATATCTAACACAAGCAGGCTGGCTCGAATATGTAATCGAGCTAGCTCAGACTGAGATCGACCTAGCTCGGCGTGGATTCGAGCCAGCTCTCTCAGACAGATAGAAGATAAGGTTCAGACGAGACGTAGTCGAGCCAACTCGACTTTTGATAGAGCCAGCTCAATGGTGGCATATAGAATAGGATGGATTTTCTATTTTATCTTGGATTGAGTTTAATCCAAGGGGTCTTATGGCCTAGTTTATAAGGTCTTAAGGGGGCTAACTCATGTATGGATTAGATTTAGATCCAGGGGATGAGAGCATGGGAGATATGGGTGTACACGGGCTCGATGAGTACTTTCATGTATTGGGTTAGTCAGGAGAATTTTTGATCGAGCCTAATAGCTATGTATTAATACATAGGTTGTATTAGGATTTCATAACATGGATTGGAATATAGATCTTTTCTTCCTCAATCTCACTTCTCTCTAGTGTTGCAGCCCAAGGGTTCTTAAAGAAGCCCTAGAGAGGGGGGGATGCCTCTCTTAGGCCCTAGGAGGGAGGCACCCCATCATAAATCTAGGAGGTGGATTGGTGGTTTGCTACGATCAAAGAACATCATGGATCTCCTCATGTCCATGCTAAAGATAAGGAGTTTTCATAATAGTTGGTATCAGAGCCTGATGGAGCGTGGAAGTGAAGGAGAAGTCATATAGGAAGAAATCAAAAATCTGCACAAGTATTCCACCATATGACTAAGATCTACCTTTGTTATTACTATGGTTTGGTCAACCAGGAGCAGCAGGTTGAAGGTGGAGGTTGAGAGGATTAATGAAAAGGATTTTTTTTCAGGATGAAAGGTTTGGATGCATGATTTTTTGATCGATCTTGCTTGGAAAGGCCAAGGTGTAAGATGGGTGATAGGGTTCTCTAGGAAGATGGGCAGTGTGGGGTTGTTTGATGGTTGGAAAGAGGTTTTCCAAGGGATAATGGTCTAAGGAAGGTTGAAGAAGTAACTATATATCCTTCGATTATAGGAAGACAGGAAAGTAGTTGGGGATGCATTAAGTGGATCTACCAGAGTAGGGATTTACGAAGTCTTGGGGGTGATGGAGATGGATGATCCATGGAGGTCTAGCAGGTTAGGGCTGGGTGGCTATAGAGTGGCATAGAAAATCAGGCAGGGAGCACTGGAGTACTATAATAGTGCTTTTCTAGAGGCACAGGAGCTGAGAGAGGCTCAATGGTGTAGTAGCCGAGAGAGGTATCTTAGTAGAGAGTGTCAGAGGCATCTCATAGAGGCTAGGAGTAGGTCTTAGGGAGAGCCAGGGGGTCTCAGGAAGTGCCAGGAGCATCAAGTAGCTAGGAGTATCCTAGATCATGTTTCTTTTATAGAAGCATCAAAGAGAGTCATGGTTCAGGTGAAGGATAGATTATGTACAACAAGAGAGAACCTAGATACTTATGAGGAGGCAGTGTCGAGATGAGGCAACAAGCGCCAAAGTGCTATAGTAGTGCTTTTCTAGAGGCACGGAACTGAGAGAGGCTCAGCAGTGCAATAATCAAGGAAGGTATCTTAGTGAAAAGTATCAAGAGGCATCTTAGGAAGACCAGGAGTAGGTCTCAAGGAGAGCCAGGGAGTCTCAGGAGCCTCGGAATGAGATAGGTGGGTCTGAGCCTAGGATAGGGTTTGAGCTATAGTCTCTTCAGACGCAACTAAAGTGATGGTTGGTGTAGGTGTAGAAGAGGAGAAGTACTAGGATGGAATTTCTTAGGGTTTAGTCACTGGTTTAAAGAGTTGGATAAGCTCTTAGATTTTGAAGGTGCCCATGGGTTGCGAAAGTATCCGAGATGACTTCAAAGAGGATCGTGGAGTGCGGAGGGTCTAAAGGAGTAGTGATGGTAATCGAGGTGCAACGGCAGACTTAGTAGTGCAACATTGAGTGGTTGGCCTTGGGTGACTCAGTGAAAGAGTCAAATTCTTTTACAATATTAGATGGACTTTGGATTAGATGGAGCTTCAGAGAGGTGGCTTCACAGGTGGAGCTTTAAAGTGGTGGCTTCATAAGTGGAGAAAAAATTTGGTATGAGTTCATAGTGGAGAGGTGTAGAAGGATCGATATCCTAGCACTAGCACCGATGATGTATAATTTTAGGTGGAGCGGTATGTGCCAGTGGACAGGTGAAGTTTTGAGAAGATCGTATCAGGTGGTACAACATGTGTTGGTATAGGAATGTTGTAGTTTTTCTAGGAAAGTCCATGGAAAGTGATGTAGCTACTAAGTAGAAGAGATCCTACAAAATCTAGAATGGTGCCAAGGAGCAAGCATAGGTCTTCAGCTATGGAGGTGGTCATCCCAAAGGCCTCCAAGGGTGCACAATAGCTGAAGAGAATTGGCGGAGGTTGGTATTGCAGCCATGGAGGCAAAGTAGGAGGACATCAGTTCGAGGCCAAGAAGTATGGTGGAGCATGAGTCTCAAAGGCTGTAGAGCACAGATTGGTATTGCAGCTAAGGAGGCGAGATGGCTTTGATAGGATGGTGTCAACTCTAGAGGTAGTAGGATGGTGTAGACAGTTCACATAGGATTTGCCAAGGCTTAGGGGCACCAAGGTGGAGATTGTTAGGATTTATAGTGCTTTCAAGTCTTGGAAAGCCACGGAAGGAGCCAGGGTGTTGGCTCCGAGAGACTAGGATGGGTTTGAGTCCGAGGCTAGGACAGTAGTTGTCCTAGGGTGGAGGTGGTCTATCACCCTCCACTAGCTTAAGGTTTAGGTGTGAGGACCTTGAGGGGCTTGGCAAGTGCTCTGGAGATTTAGGACACAAGGTGGAGCAAAGGGCCAGACCTAAGAGAAGAATTAGTCAAGACAAGGGACGGACACACAGGTGGGCTAGCTCGAATACGTAGTTGAGCCAGCTCGACTAATGCCAAGGCTTAGGGGCACCAAGGTGGAGATTGTTAGGATTTGTAGTGCTTCCATGTCTTGGAAAGCCACGGAAGGAGCCAGGGTGTTGGCTCCAAGAGACTAGGATGGGTTTGAGTCCGAGGCTAAAATAGCAGTTGTCCTAGGGTGGAGGTGGTCTATCGCCCTCCACTGGCTCAAGGTTTAGGTGTGAGGACCTTGAGGGGCTTGGCAAGTGCTTTGGAGATCTAGGACACAAGGTGGAGCAAAGGGCCAGAGCTAGGAGAAGATTTAGTCAAGATAAGGGGCTGACACACAGGTGGGCTAGCTCGAATACGTAGTTGAGCCAGCTCAACTAAGTCTGAGCTGGCTTGGGATGGATTCAAGCTAGCTCTCTCAAGTAGACCGAAGATAGGGTTTGGACGAGATGTAGTCGAGCTAGCTCGACTTCTAACAAAGCCGGCTCGATGGGGGTGTATAGAATAGGATGGGTTTTCTGTTTGGTCTTGGATTGGGTTTAATCCAAGGAGTCTTAAGGCCTAGTTTATGAGGTCTTAAAGGGGCTAACTCATGTATGTGTTGGGTTTAGATCTAGTGGATGAGAGCATGGGGGACATGGGTGTATATAGGCTTGGTGAGTGCTTTCATGTATTGGGTTAGCCAAGAGAGTTTTTGGTCAGGCCTAATAGCTATGTATTAATACATAGATTTTATTAGGATTTCATAACATGGATTGGAATACAGATCTTTTCTCCCTCAATCTCTCTTCTCTCTTCTCTCTTGTGTTTCTATCCTAGGGTTCTTAAAGAAACCCTAGAGAGGGGGGTGGTGCCTCTTCAAGCCCTAGGAAGGAGGTGCCCCATCATAGATCCAGGAGATGGATTGATGGTTTGCTGCCATCAGAGAATGTCGTGGATTTCCACAAGTACATGCTAATGATCAGGGGTTTTCACAATAGAGACCTGTTAGATATGGTATTGATGATGCTATCTCCTATGCTCTTATTACTGCTAATGAAAATCTAGAGAATTATACAAGGGATATGGAGAGTGAAGACCATGAGTCATAGATACAGACCATGATGGAAGAATAGAATCACTGAAAAAGAATCAGACATTGTAGCTGGTGGATTTACCAAAAGATGCTTGGACCATTGGCTCAAAGTAGGTGTTCACTAAGAAGGTGGCATCTTTAGAACAAGGTAGACTCATATTCAAGGCAAGGTTCGTAGTATAAGGATATTCATAGAGAGAAGGGATTGACTATATTGAGGTTTTCTCTCCTATGGTGCACCATACTTTCATTCGAGTATTGTTGTTGTTGGTGGCATAGCATAACATGGAATTAGAATAAATGGATGTGAAGATAGCTCTTTCATAGGACTTTGGAGGAAAGGATCTACATAAGGCAGCCAATGGTTTTATAGGAATTAGACAGGAGGAAAAGGTGTGTCTACTCAGGACATCATTGTATGGCTTGAAACAATCTCCTCATTAGTGGTATTATAGATTTAATAGCTTTGTTTTGAGTCTAGGTTTTAGTGGATGTGAATATGATTGCTGTGTCTATGTCACTACAAGAATTTTGACTATTAGTGATGGTTGAACATCGTCGCTAATAATCTTCCCATCACTAATACCATCATAAAATCCAATCTAAAAAATTTTTATCGCTAATTATCATTATTAGTGATGGCAAAAATCACCATTACTAATGACTATAATTAGCAATGGCTTTTATAATGAAAAAATTCTATCTCTAATAACTTTTTATGCTTAAATTAATTTTATTAAGAAATATTAGTGACGACAATGATGTGGCTAATGCCGTCGCTAATACTTAATAGCGACAGACTCCACCATCGCTAATGCCATCTATAATAATTTTAAATTTTAAAATTAAATAAAATAAAATATTTAGATAAATATTAGTGATGGCAACTCCATGGCTAAAGCCATCGCTAAAAGTTATTAGCGACCAAAAATACCATGGATAATGCCATCGCTAATTTTATATAATTTTTAAAAATAATAAAATAATTTATGTGAAGAATTATTAGCGACAGTGATGGTCATCACTAATATCGACACTAATAGTTAATTTATATTTTTTTTAAAAAAATAAAAATAATATTTTTAAAATTTATTTTAATTATTCATAATAAATTATAATTCATAGTACTTATTATAATTAAAATCCAAAAATAATTTGATAATTAAAAATTAAAAATTAATTATATTTTATTAAAAATATAAATTATATAAATCTTTTTATAAGTAATATTAAAAAAAATATGATACATTCAAAAAAAAATCAGGTCCAATCCTCACCGTCGCCTGCTTCCTTCTACTGCTCCTCTCTAGCAGCCGGTGCATGAGAGCCAGATGTCCCAATATCCCGTAACAAAAAAATAAAATAATATTAGTAAGTTTCGATATAAAGACGTATCTTTCGATATGGAGGTGTATCTTTCAATACACTACAACTTCTTTCGAATAGGTTGTTCCTACATGTTCGATTTGATGATACGGAGCTATAGACATCCCCGACCCATCAATTGGATGGTTAGATTGAATTTTTAGCCCTTAGATCTCCTTCCTGAATTCAAACCTAAATATATGAAGGTTCTAAATATAAAAAACTCAAAACAAGTAAAAAAATTAATAACATAATTAATTACTTCATATGATAGCTGAGACGACGAGCTCAGTTGGTCATGCAGCAGTAGGTCTTGGAGAAGCTCCATGACCATATCGCGGATGGCATCGAGGAGGCCCTAAGGTCACTGGCTCATAAGCCTCTACATGACCTCCTCCATGTGCACATTGCTCCAAGTCTAGGACATCGAGCCCTGCAAGGATGCCGAAGGATATTGAGACAATGGAGGGTTAACGCTGTAGCCAAATCTTATGACCGGGCTCCTACTCATCCTTCTGATGGCACTGAGCCATCCCTTAAGATCAATGGGGGTTGAGAAGACGGCTCATCACCATACCTCTTAATAATGTACTTCGCATAACGCATCTGCATAGTTTAGAAATATATTAATTCTAATGTAAAATTCACATCGTGTAATAATTTAGTTATTAAATAAGGTTTGAAGTTCTTACCATGATCTATCACGATGTAGAATCTAAATAGCCACCAATCCTCCTAGACTGGTATGTGACCCGCCATAATTATAGCTAGTTTGGTGGACGACCTAGCTACCATGTCTATAATAAGTAAATAATAAAATTAAATTAATTAAAATATGCATATAAGAGTTTTTACAGTTCTAGTGAACAGTTGTGGTATTAATTTCTTACCAGTCTATCGGCCACAACATATATGCCAACCGAGTCAGCCGTATGCTTAATCGGATCTTGCTGGACGGTTCGATTCTTTCAAACCCTCTACTGCCTACTGAAGTACTCCTCACTGCTCCATTGGTCATAGAGGGCTTGCCATATGTCCGCCCACATCCAATGATCCATAAGGGACATCCATTCCAATGGTGACTAGGAACTAGAGTGCTGGATGGTGGACTACCTAAGGCTGTAGAGGCCATCTCAGAGCCTATACATGGCCACCTCCTTAAAAGTCTAATGGCCAGCCTCCTCGTCCTTGGAAGTCTCGAATCGATAATACTCCTACAAGACAAAAGGAAGTGTATATTAATATGTAATTAAAATACCAACGTATCAATAAATTAAACTAGTTTTGACTCACCAGAAATATGTTCCAAGCTGCATCACGAGCTCTCGACGGCCAACACAAGAAATCATTCACCAAGCCCATCATCAATTGGCGTATAATCTCGATAATGACACGAGATGTTAAAGACTCTCTGAATGTGCTATAAAATTAATTTTAAAGAATAAATGTTAACTCTAAAATTATAAAATTATACATATTAATAAACAAGTAGCACTTACGAGCGGCTCTGGATATGGATCATCTACCTATCCTTCGACCTAGTTGGAGATGCCGTAAGTCGGACGGGTCCTCGACCATTGCACTATGTCTGAGAGCCAGCGGCCTCTACTGCATGGGACTGTGGGGTCACTGGTGACCCCCTATCCTCCAAACTTATGTGCAAAAAATTTAATATAAAGAATATTATATTAGTTGATAAATAACAAAATAACATAAATGAGAATATATAAAGTATTAGAGCTTACTATCCAGTGTAAGAGGTGCAGGACTATGGAAACTAGTCATACAATCGCTCTCTCCTCCAGAGCTTTGTCCTCGACTGGCATGGCTCCGACCTCTAGAAGACATGATATATGCTCTCTAAAATAAAAATAAATAGATTCAGCAAATTAATTAAATAATTATGGATGGCAATACAAGGTTTAAGATGATGCAAGATAAGTAATTAAAATGATCCAAAAATTATATACTTAGCACTACTCATTGGCCATAATTTTTAGATATTTGGTATCTTTCAAAATCTTCTTCTGATTCTTTCTCTTCTATCTCTTCTTCTTCCTCTTCTTCCACCTCTTCCTCTTCTTTCTCTTCTTCTTCCTCTTTTTCCTCTTCTTGTGGAGGATTGTCTTTTAAAACAATCTCAATTGGATCTACCTCTTCATATTGGCTATTTTCATGTAGGAGTATTCTTGGAGCATCCAATTCCATATCATCGAAGAATTGAAGAACTCCCACTATCTTATCCTCTTGAAAGCATTCTAATAATTGGGACTCTTCTTCTTTTAGCACATAATGAACGGCTTGAGACTTAATTTTACATACAACCCACCAATCTTTCCTTCCTCTTTTCCTTGATGGAAAAGAAGTATACTGCACTTGAGTAGCTTGTGTAGCTAGTATAAATAGATCATTGACATAAGCTTTTGATCCATGTTTGATCTCAATAAGCTCTTGCCATGGATCAACCTTCATACTATTATCGGTATCGAACCATTGGCACTTAAATAGAATGACACTATTATCTCCAATGTAGCTCATCTTAACCACTTCTTTAAGGATTCCATTATAGTCACTCTTCAGCTTATCTTTCCATCAGCTATCTTTTATACACACACCACTGTTCATTGTATTTTTATAATTTTTATATTATTAGATGTAAAATTTGAAACTATTTATGTTATAGCCACTATATCATGTCACATATTTTTTAGGCACGTAACCTAATGGTCTCAGCTTTCTTGGTATGGACTCGCTGCCTTGAATGACCAATTGATGGAACTGATATTCAAAGTTCTCTGAGCATAGTTTTGATACTTCTTCATCAGTTATGCTTGGATTTTCTTGTTTCAATATCTCATCATATTGCCTAAACATACATAAGATAAGTATATTGAAATAAGTGATTAAAGAGATGAGATTGTGATGGACATTTACAAGACATATGGTCAACCTCCATGTAGTTTAGCAAAACATATGTCTCTGCCTATCAAAGTTCAGTATCGGAGAAAACCCGATGAACCTCAAGCCCAAATTCTTGAGTGGGATAGTTAAATATTGAGATCCACCACTCTGATCCCTCAAACCACCATCATCATTTCGACTCCCTTGAGTCAACTTGGTCTGCACAATGAGATTAAAGTAGTGTCGGTTGAAATTTGAAATCTCTTCTATTATGTAAGCCTCCATAATAGAACCTTCGACTCGAGCCTTATTTTTTTTCTTTCTTCTTGAGACTGTGCATATATCTTTCGAATAGATACATCCACCTATACTATACTAGACCCTCCATCCTAGCTTCATATGCCAGATGAATCACGAGATGATCCTTGGAGTCAAAGAAGCTAGAAGAAAATATCTTCTCCAACTTGCATATGGTCTCTACACTGCTAGCCTCAAGATTGGATATGTGGTCGGTGGATAATTCGGTAGTACAAATATCTCTAAAGAGAAGGCTAAGCTCGATCAAAAAGCTCCATATAGAGTTGAAAAAGAGATCATGCCAAGCCAATGGGAGCAATTATTGCATGAATACATGGCAGTCATGGCTCTTTAGCCCATAAAATTTGCAATCTTTAACATTGATGCACCAATCTAGATTACTTATATAACCATTTGAAAATTTAAGACTTTTATACCATTCATAAATGTCCTTCGACTGCTCTCTTGTTAAGGTATAAAATGCTTTCGACTTCAAAATTTTTTCAGGTGACATCTCAATCAGCTCTAATAGAGGATACTTGCATATGTTCTTCATATCTTTTCAAGCCTTAAGATTGTCCTTCATCTTGCCGTTGACATCCATAATAGTATAAAAAATATTATCAAATATATTCTTCTTAATATGCATGACATCAAGGTTATGATGGATTAAATTAGTGGACTAGTACAGTAATTCTTAGAAGATCCTTCCCTTCACCCAGTTATAAGTTCTATCAAACCCCCAAGGCTTCTGCTTATCAAATTCAATGCCAAATAGGACTTCATCCAATTGGGATATCCTTTGAAATACTTTCGTACCACTAAGTTGCTAGGGTGCATGGTCCTTCTCTATCTTATTCCTCCTGAAACTATCACGCTGCTTTTGAAAAGCATGATGCTCAGGAAGAAATTGATGATGACAATCAAACTAGTAGGGCTTACGGTCATGCTCAAGCTAAAATAATTTTGTATTCTCCATACAATAACGACATGCTAGCTTTCTATAAGTGCTCCATCCTAACAGCATCCCATAAGCAGTAAAATAGCTAATGGTCTACATCAATGCAACCTTTATTATAAAATTCTACTTCTTCGATGTATCAAAAGTATGAATGCCATCGGACCATAACAACTTTAGCTCATCAACAAGAGATCTTAGATATACATCAATGCTTCTACAAGGATGTCATGGATCAAGAATGAGTAATGTAAGAAAGATGTTATGTTCTTTCATGCACATCCTAGATGGCAGATTATATGAAGTAATAAAAATTAACCAACATGAATAAGAAGTTGATGCATGATCGAATAGTGTAAAGCCATCAGTAGATCCAATCGGACATTGCATAATTTCTGAGCAAATAAAAGTTGGCAAGCATCAAATTGGTTCCATGCCTCACTATCTGATGGATGACACATCATATCAGGATGTGGCATGGTCCTTCTTTATGCCATCTCATCTGCTTGGTAGTACTCTAGGACAAGTAGAGCCTCTGAAGTCTAGGAGTGAAAGAAAGATATTAAAAAATCTCGTATGGTATGTCCTTCTAATTTCTACCCTCTTATCTCAGCTTAAATCGACTTGCACCGCATATGCCATATAAGCTTGATCGCTATCATAGGTGGTCAAAAATAAAATCTAACTCACTACTATATAGATAAGATCAGTCAGGATCATATCAATAGGAATCATGTTAATTACTTTTAAATTATTTAAATTTAATTTGAGAGTAGAATTTAAGAATTAATTAAAAGGCTACTTAATTAATTAAGAAAGCAAATAAATAAGCAAATTAACTAAAAGAAAAGTTGCAAGTATGGAGATGGATTCTCAGAATTTCAATTGATCACTTATCAGATAGCTGATATTCTTTTTTAATATATTTTAGTTAATATCTAATTAATAAAGATATAATCTATCTTAGAGAGCATGGCTTGTGTCCTTGGATCATAGCTCGTTTCTTAAAGTTATAGACTAGTCTAAATTTAATTAGATATAATAATAAGAATTAATCTAAATATAATCTATCCCAAGAGTACGAACCATATCCATAGATCACTGCTCATCCCAAGGATCATAAACTATTCTAGATTAATCTCATGCAAAAAAATAAAGACATAAAAGAATAATAAAGAGAACTAGTCTTTACTGCATAATAAAAACAATATAGAAGATGGAAAATAGGAAACACCATCAAAATAAGATCATAATGATCTCTTGAGAATAAAGATGATTAGCCAAACATCAAAAAGCTTCTTATTGAAATCTTCATCCTGTATCCTTGCTGAAGAACTTGGGCAGCAGCTGGTTGTAGGAATCCAAAGCAGGAGAAGAGGTTTGGTGAAGAAAAGATGAAATTTGGTGGTCTGTTGAAGTAAGAAAGAAGAAAAAAAGAAAAAGAGAGAATGAGAGAGAATTAGGGAGAGTGAGAGCTTTTAGGTGAAGGAAGGGCTTTGGAGAGGCTTAGGAGTGTTTTGGAGAGGTTTGGAGGAGCTTAGAGGCGCTAATCCCCGAAGGGCAGGCTTCATGGCTTGTTGGTTTAGTTTAGGAGGATTTTTATAGAGAGAAAAAAAAGAGAAATAGAGTTTGAAAGGAAGAAAAACCATGAAAATTGAGCTTGGGTCAGATTCTGCACCCTCTGATGAATTCCAGCCATCTGATCAGGTTCAAAAGGCTCAGATTTTGTCAAAATCCATCACCCACAGCTTCAATAAGGCCCAGATTAATTCACAGTCATTGGATCGCTTAATAGGATGAATTCTGACCATTGGATCATGCTGGATCTTCCTTAATCAAGTCAAAAATGCATTTTAACTGTTGGATCATGACCAACGCGATTTCTAGCCATTGGATCGTGCAAATCAATCGGGCATAGTTCGAATCGAAGCAGGAAATGATATCAACTGTTGGATCTTAACCGGGACAAACGTCGATCTTCAGATCGCATAATTACTATGCTCATGAACCGTATAGATCGACCACACTGAAGACCTCAACCAGTCACATTACACTTTGCCCGATGAAATTATCTTTCTATCCCTATGAGCCGTGATGGATTTTCGATAAATCCCTTAAGGGTCCAGGTCTGCCACATGGCGTGCTTTGATTCACTATGCCTGCTAAGTTGGTCGATTCATGCCAGGATCTATAGACTGGCTGGCCAATCTACTGTGCACCGACAAGCCAAATGGGTTGAATTTTTGGGCTTTTTATATTTTTTTAATTTTTTCTTTATTTTTCCTTCAAAACTTCATTCTAGGTCCAATTTAGGTCCGATTTACTCCAAATTTATTTCATTGTGACCCATAAATCAAGCTCTTTTTATTCGTGATCTTTTTTCTACAAAAGATAATATAAAAGCATCAATTCTTAAGAAATAAAGATAATTTAATATAATAAATTAATACTTTTATATAAATATTTTATGTATTTATCACACCCTCCGACTTGAACTTTGCTCATCCTCAAATAAAGCAAATAAATTAGCAATATATACTAACTTAACTTTAAATTAATAGTTAGGTTTAGACACTCCTAAAGACAGCTGATGCTCAGTCAGACCATTAATGGGGTACATCGTCGGATTACTAATTTGACCTAATTAGTAGTTGAGTGTTAGCCATAGATATTTTTAGAGATCTCATTTCACCAACTTCCTACTTTTCTCTTTAAATCTTCTAACTTAATCTAAGAAGGGTTTATTATCTTTTTTTAATTTAGTTCCCTTATTACCCTTTTTTTTTTGTTTTAGATTTTTGCATCCCCACCTTTTGACACGAACCATAATGCTTACTTAGGTGAGGAGGCCCGATTACTTAGTGAGACAATGCTAGACCTCTTTTTAATTCACATTGCTCATTTTTTTATGCGAACCACAATGCTTACTTAGGCGAAGGAGCCCGATTACTCTGCGGGAGATCAATATATTTTTTTTAATTATAGATTTTAAGAGAGACTTTTGCATAGTTTGACCTTTTCACTCAACTTTCATGAAGTAGATTCTTTATTAAGATTAGTAAGAAGAGGATTTTAGAATCACTCTTAAAATTTGGTCTGGTCAAACCCTACCAATCATTAGATTTTTTTAATAATTTATTCCTCAGTATCTTTAAAATTATCTAGACCATTAATCATTCATTGATTAGGATATCTAATTAACTCTTAATCAAAATAAAGTTTGGGTATATAAAGCTAATTATTTCAAATCATACTTGAGGACTCATAAATTTTAAAGTTAGTTATTCTCCTCCCCAACTTAATTTCTATTATCCTTAATGAAAGAAGAGTGTTGACCCCATGATTGATTTTGATGATTGCCAAACTTTGAATATTTGAGTATTTAACTATGTATTTCATGAGTGGATGTAGATCTTTTCAGATATTTAAATTAAAGAATTATTTTAAGAAGATCTATAAAAATTTATCAAGTCAAGATTCTTAAAGAAAAGATTTTTCTTAAGCTTCCAAAGATTAGAAGAATGAGAGCTCTATGACCAAAACAATGAAGAGATAAAGTAGAAATCAAATAAAAATCAAATATCCTTGTTTGGTGCAAAAAATTCCTCAAAATAGTCTTGGAGCAATTTTTGAGACATCTTGGATTTTTTTCGAGAGCTCTCAAGTGGACTGACATGCCCCAAGCACTGTTCTGGCATAGTTTTGAGAGGTCTCGAGAGAATCTCCAGAGCTCTCGATCTCAAATGATAGAAATTTAGTTTTTGTGCTCTGAGAGTGAGAGGTTTCGTAGGATTTTTGAGAGATCTCATGGTCCCCATGAGACGTCTTGATTCAGAACCGAGAGCTCTCAAAATCTGGCAAGAGGTCTCATTTTGCGCAGACAACCTTCAATGTCTAATTTTGCAATAGCTATTTTTCGACCCCAATGGCTATTTCAAAGCTCCCAACATCTAGAAATCTCTCTCCAACCATCTCCAAAGATATTTAAAGATAGAAAATTAATTAAAAAAATAAGAAAAAAGAGATTTAAAGAGAGATTCTTTTATTTTTGATGAGAAACATTGAATATCCAAAGAAAAGAAAAGAGAGAAAAAATTTATGCATAGATTTTAGCAATCTTCTCCAACATCTTCTTCATCCTCTCAAGTACAAATTGAAGAAAAGCCAAGCTTCGATTGAGTACATCATTAGTTTCTTCATTGGAATTTAAAGAGTTTCATTTCTATTTTTATTTCTGTGCTGAATTTCTTTACTTATATTTTTTATTTCTTTTTAAGTTTTTTTGAGGGAAAGAAACTTGGAGATTAGGCCCATCCAAGCCCAGAATTGGATATTGTAAGTTTTGGTTAGTGAGCCTAAAAAATCAACTAAGTTAATAGTGATCCCGAAAAACTATTAGTATAAGATTTTGGTTGGTGCTACTGTGAAAACCAACTAGATTTGTTTGTGAGCCTGAAAAAATAAATACATTGTAATCAAGGATGGATTATAGTAAAAATTTTAAGGAAAGCTTGAGGAGTAGACATAGGTGTGGGTTGCACCGAACTACTATAAATCATGATGTTTTTGTGTTTGTGCTTTTCTCTTCTATTCCTTTATATTCTTTGCATATTTTTAATTCTTGCTTTACTTTTATAATTTAGTTTTGATATCATAATTTTACTGCTACACTATTGCTCACATTCCACAATCACTAAAGATAGCATAAATTAAAGTACACCTTATTTAGAAAGTAAATTTGATTAATTTTTTTAGAAACCCAATTCAACCCCCCCCCCCCTCTTGGGTTGCAACCTCTGGACAACAATTGGTATCAGAGTAGGTGCTCCAATATTTATTTATTAACCTAGCGGTTAAAAGAGTAAAAGATCATGACAATCCCATTTGGTTCATTATTTGTTGAGGGCCAATCAACATCTAGACCACCACTATTTAATTACATAAATTACATATTTTAGAAAGCTAGAATGAAAATTTTCATATAAGCTTTAGATTGTGACATATGGGAAGTCATAACTAGAGGACCACACACCTATAATTGAAATTAAATGGTATGCATATTTCCAAATCCGAAAAGGATTGGAATGATTTTGTTAAGAAGATGGCTCAATTAAATGCTAAAGCATAAATGTTCTTTATTGCTCTTTTAATGAACAAGAATTTAATAGAATATCCACTTGTACATCAGCAAAGAAAATTTGAAAAAGGTTGGAAGTGACTCATGAGGGAACAAGCCAAGTAAAAGAGTCCAAAATTAATTTGCTTGTTCATAAATATGAAATATTTAAAATAAAAAAATATGAGTCAATTTTTAAATATTTTTTAAATTTACTAATATTATTAATGCTCTAAATGGTCTTGGCAAAACCTTTACTAATTATGAACTTGTTAGCAAGGTTTTAAGGTCTTTGCCAAAGGAATGGGAAGCAAAGGTGACAGCCATACAAGAAGCAAAAGACTTCACCAAGCTATCCCTAGAAGAATTGATAACTCATGAGTTGAACTTGGCTCAAAAGAAAGAAAAAGAAGAGCCAAGAAAGATGAAGACCATCATCTTCAAATCCATTGCACAACATGAAGAAAGCAATGAGTCGAAAGAAGAAGAAGAAGATGAAGAAGAGAGTGAGATGATGATGAGGACATGGAGCTACTCATAAGTAAATTCAAGAAGTTTCTAATAAAGAAAACTATGAAGAAGAGAGAAAAGAAAGAAGAAAAAGAAAGAAAGAGTGTCACCTATTATAACTGCAACAAAAGGGGACACTACAAGTTGGATTGCCCCCTACTCAAAAAGTATCCCAAAAGAACCAAGAAAAGAGCTATGCTAAAAATTTGGAATGACAGTGACACTTCAAGCTTGAATAAAAAAAAAGAAAGGAAAAATTCTTTGCCTCATGGCCATTGAGGATGAGGTAAAAATCTGAAAACTCCTCCGGGTTCACATTCGAGGAGTTATTTGAAGCCTTTAGTGATTTAATGAATGAATACAAAAAAGTAAGGCTAAAAAACAAAGAGCTTAAAAGATCTAATCTTCTTCTAGTTGATGAAAAGAATAAACTATTGACTGAAAAAGAAGATATCTTGAAAGAAAAGAATACTTTGGCTAGAAAAAAAGAAGAATGGATTAAATCTAAAAATTCTTTAGTTAAAGAAAATATAAAGCTTAAAAAGGATAATGATATTTTAAGATTCTCCTTAAAAAAAATAATTTTTTTTTAAATGAAAAGAAAGAGCTCTTAGGAGAAAATAAAAAATTAAGAAGAGAGATTGAAGTTTTAAAATCTATTGCTGAAAAGTTTATCATTAGTTTTCAAAATCTCCAATCTGTGGTAAAAGTTAATGAGATTATTTTCAATAAAATAGAAACTGATTTTAATATTTCAAGAAAGTAACAAAATACTAGAAATATTTTTACAAGAGCTTCGATCATACCATTAAATACTTTAAATGTAATCAAATTGATCATAAAATTTTGGAATGCAACTTTAAAAGAATTGGCCAAGTCTTGATAAGGCAAATATGGGTTCCAAAAGAAACCATAAGCTCTAGCCTCAATGGGCCCAAGATGGCTTACGTACCAAAAATTATGAAGTGATTTTGTAGGTACACTAAGGATCCAATGAAATAAAAAGAGAAAAATATTTTAATGGATGCCTTGAAAATGAAAATGGATGGATGATGCTTTTGGATAAAATCTAAACTTTTCTCACATCATACCATCAATGTTTGTTTGATTAATTCTATTCATTCTAATAATCTATTTATGTAGTTTCATATCATATTTACTTGCTTGAAATACTCTCAATGTTTCGATGAGATTAGAATGATTGATTGATTTTGATGCTTGAAATGATTTGAATACTTTGATTTCTAAATCAATGTGCTTTTTTATAGGTATCATGTTTTGAATCATTATGAAATTAATTTATCTTAAAAATTCAGCATGATATTTCAAGCCTCCCCATATCAATTTTATAATTGATGAATTTAATTTGAAAGATGATCAATTGGGTATAAATATTTTAATTATCAAACCCACAAGAGAAACTAAGTTTGACAATCCCCCATAAGATGCTTAAATGTTGAAATATCATAAAAGATTGCATGATCTAAGTACTTGAAAATAAAATATTCAATTCAAAACTAAAATTATTGGTATCAAGCTGAACATGCAAATTGATCTTTAAGTGATATTAAACTATCAAGAAAATTATGATTTGGTCTAAATTTTAGTTTAATTGGTATCAAGAAGTTTCTTCCTAAGAAAATTTTCACTTTTGGTATCATTGGTATCATTCATGCCTTATATATTATTATATTATTTTTGGGTAAAAGAATTAGATATATTATCTCAAATCTATTTTATATTGATATACTCTTGATATGATATCTCTTGAGTCAAATTCAAAGAATCTCATATATTTTACAAAACTTAATTGAGTGAATATTTTATTTGATTAATGCATATCTAACTCAATTGATGCTTGTTCTTTTAAAATTTATTTAATTTTAAAATGACATTATTTGCTAAAGTAAGGGGGAGAAAATATTAAAGAAGAATTGATCATTTATTTTCAAAAGGGCTTTGTAATTGAAATTTATTTTTAATTTTAAAAAATATGAATTTAGTAGTTAAATTCATGTTAAATATGCTTGATTTGAAAGAAAAGGAAGAATTAAACTTGTAAGCTAAAATAATCGAGCCAAAATTATGAAAAATAGAGAGAGATAATGTTATTGAAACATTAAAAGAAAAATGATTTCTTAGTATCTCTAAAATAAGAAGAGAAATGCCTTTCATCTTAATTTGATTGAAGATTTTGATCTTAAGCTCTCAATCAATTAATTTATAATCTTCTTAAATTGGGCTTTCATATATTTATTCAATTTAATTTACTTTAATTGATTGCTATATCATTTTTGATAACTATTTAGAGTGAAATTAAATTTAAAACATATGTTTACTCCAAGAAATGAATCTTTAAACTCAAATTTAAAACTTATTTAAAAAATTTAAATTTGATACTAAATTTCTGAAGTGCATTGCAAAATTCTTATGAACTATTAGTATGGAAATAATTTTTACTCAAAGAAATAAATTTAAAAATGTATCTATCTACTGCTTTCATATTACTTATTTTATTTTACTCGATACATACCTTTCTCGAACTCAATTGACTAAAATTTTTTGAGAAAAAAAAAGATTGAATATTGAAGTAAATGCTATGCTTGATTTCATGTTCAAATCTTTTGGAAAGCTCCATTCTCCTTAAAGTTTAAAAGTGCATATCTAAAAATCTGATTAAAGATCATATTAACTCAAAAAGAGGGAGAGCCTTCGAAAATTAAAATGAATATTTAAAACTTAGTTTGAGTTCAAGGATAAATTTTTGAAAGGAAGATGATTCATTTAAATTGATTTTATGAACTTAATACATCTTTCAATTTGATGCTTTGATGTTGATTTTGATGGTTTCTTGTTTCTTTCCATGAGCTTTTTGATGTTATCAAAAAGAGGAAAAAGTATGTTGTGTATATGCTTGAAGGTTTAATGCGTAAGAAACTTAAAGTTTTGACATTTTAAAGATTAATTGAGAATATTCATGAAGTATGCATTCATGTGTTTGAGCTAGTACTTCATGTCTTCATGATACATATTAGCAAAATACATTGAAATACATTATTTATTTTTATTATGCATATACTCAAAGTTTTGCCATCATCAAAAAGGGAAAGATTGTTGACTCCATGATTGATTTTGATGATTGCCAAACATTGAATGTTTGAGTATTTAACCATGTATTTCATGAGTGGATGTAGGTCTTTTTAGATATTTAAATTGAAGAATCATTTCAAGAAATGATCTAAAAAAATTCATCAAGTCAAGATTCTTAAAGAAAAGATTTTTCTTAAGCTTCCAAAGATTATAAAAAAGAGAGCTCTTTGACCAAAACAAGAAAGAGATAAAGTAGAAATCAAATAAAAATCAAATATCCTTGTTTGGTGCAAAAAATTTCTCAAAATAGCCTTGGAGCAGTTTTCGAGATGTCCCAAATTTTTTTCGAGAGCTCTCGAGTGGACTAGCATGCCCTAAGTGCTGTTTTGGTACAATTTTGAGAGGTCTTGAGAGAATCTTGAGAGCTCTCGATCTCAAACGACAGAAACCCAATTTTTGTGCCATGAGAGTGAGAGGTTTTACAGGATTCCCGAGAGTTCTTGTAGTCCCCATGAGACATCTTGATTTAGAACCAAGAGCTCTCAAAATCTGACGAGAGGTCTCAGGAAAAATCGAGAGGTCTCATTCTGCATGGACAACCTTCAACGGATAGTTTTACAATGGCTATTTTTCAACCACAATAGCTATTTTAGAGCTTCCAATGGCTAGAAATCTCTCTCCAAACATCTCCAAAGGTATTTAAAGGTAGAGAATCAATTGGAAAATAAGAAAAAAGGGTTTTAAAGAGAGATTCTTTTATTGTCGGTGAGGAACATTGAATATCCAAAGAAAAAATAGAGAGAAAAGTTATACACAAATTTCAGCAAGTCTTCAAAGCAATCTTCTCCAACATATTCTTCATCTTCTCAAGTACAAATTGAAGAAAAGCCAAACTTCGATCAAGCACATCATTAGCTTCTTCATTGGGATTTTAAGAGTTTCATTTCTATTTTTATTTCTGTGCTGAATTTCTTTACTTGTATTTTTTATTTCTTTTAAGTTTCTTTGTGGGAAAGAAACTTGGAGATTAGGCCCATCCAAGCCCAAAATTAGACATTATAGGTTTTGATTGAAAAATCCACTAGATTAATAGTGATCTCGAAAAACTATTAGTGTAAGATTTTGGTTGGTGCTCCTATGAAAACCAACTAGGTTTGTTTGTGAGCCTAGAAAAATAAATACACTATAATTAAGGATGGATTATAGTAGAAATCTCAAGTGAAGCTTGGGGAGTGGACATAGGTATGGGTTGCACCGAACCACTATAAATCATGATGTTTTTGTGTTTATGCTTTTCTCTTCTATTCCTTTACATTCTTTGCATACTTTTAATTCTTGCTTTACTTTTATAATTTGATTTTGATATCATAATTCTACTGTTACACTATTGCTCACATTCCATAATCACTAAAGATAGCATAAATTAAACACACCTTGTTTAGAAAGTAAATTTGGTTAATTTTTTTGGAAACCCAATTCACCACCCCTCCCTCTTGGGTTGCAACCTCTGGGCAACAAAGAGAAAAACCAAAATATTTATCAAGGAGGGGCATCACCTGATTTATTGTTTGCATGTCCTTCATTATGCTTTATTAAGTTCATACAGGATGTTTTTGATATACTTCCTTTAATTTGGGCTAATCATCTTTATTAGTGTCCTACAAAAAAATTAAAAAAAAACTAAAAATTTGAAAGAAAGAAAAAACAAACAATGGGTTGCCTTCCAACAAGCACTAAGTTTAAGATCTTCAGCTAGACCAAGCCATTCTGTCTATCCCATGTCAAAAATTAGATTAACAAATTCCAATGGTTTTGGATTGTCAATCTCAGAAAGATGGCATATGATCCCAATATTGATAAATTTTAATAATTTCTCAACAATTTTTAGAAAATAAGTTACAACCCCATTCCTAGTCAGTTTAATTTTTTTAATTTTAAGAAAATAATTTATGACCCTATATGTAGATCCTTGTTTAGTGAGAATTTCTTTAATTTATTTTCTAATATGCTCATAAATTGAATTTTCAGATTAACGATTGCGTTTGATATAAAGGGCACCGAAAGAGTATCAATTATGGAGAATGTGGTGATTCTAGAGGGAAAGCTATTGGAATCAGTATTGATTCATATTTCTCAACCCATGGAGCAGTGGTGCTAAAATTGGGTAGCTCTAATGATATATTTTCATTTTCAGTATATCCATCTTCATTAAAATTATCCACTTCAAAAGGATCCAAACATGTATACACTAGGTCTTGAGAAATAATTCTAGGGATAGCTTACTTTATTACATCTTTAGGTACATCCACCTCAAAATAATTTTCAGTTTGTATATTGGGCTGGTCTATAAGGGTTTTATGAACATTGGAGCTCTCAACTATATATTGCTTCCTTGGGTCACTTATGAGCTGACTAGATAATTCTTCTTCTTCCCAACTATTAAATGTAGTAGTTAGCGACTAACTTGAATTTCTAGTTTGGCTATGGACTATGTTTTTAACATATATAAAATATTTTCTTTGAATGTCGAACTATAGGTACTTGAAGAGGATTGCGGAATATTTTGATATTAGTATGCCGTATAAGTTTTCTTCAAATAATTAGGTTCATAATCAGTTGCTGGTTGTGATGCCTCATAAAAATTTGAATAGTTTTCCAAACCCAGATTGTAGTTGTTGGAGTAAGGGTTATGTTGGTATAGAATCTAGTTGACGTTGAAACTTAGCTAGAGCTGGAGAAGACGGGATCACCGTCGGCAACCAACAAAATAAAGTTCTAATTGGAGTCGGGGGTGGTGGCTCCGGTAGGACCCTCCGACGATTAAGTTAGCTCTTCTGATCAATAGAAATGGAGTGCTCAAAAAATTTAGGAGTAGAGTAATGGAAAGGAGAATGAGAGCCTAGAGAGAAAATGTATCTGGAGAGTCTCTTATATAGACGAAGCCTGTAACAAACTAATGGTGATAACCATAACTATCTAATAGTAGGCCGTTCATGCCATGTGGAGTTTATTATGGAAGGTGGTGTTCGTTGTTGTGATGCGCCAGTCTGTTGGGATTCAATAGTTGAAGTTCGGAGGGAGTAGACATTAGCAATGAAGAGCTTTGAATCACAATAGTTCTAGAGAGATTCGGGCTCCTTTAAGGTCATCCGCATATAGGTTGGTTCATATTGAGTTGGTAGGCTAAATTCATGTAAATGATGAGATCCTTCTAGATGGTTGGAAGGAGATTGACTAGAAGGAGGTTGACTGGAGGGAGCTTCCTGGCGATTGGAAGGAGATCGTTTGGAAGGTGTTCAACAGGAGGAGTTCATCTGAAAGAAGGATGACTTAAACCCTGTTATTCACTTTCAGTCAAAAGATAGAATAAGTATAGTAATAATTCTCCTTCATCATTCAAGATCATGTCGCCAAACTTTGGTGTGCTTTTGGGAGGTTCTGTAGCATGAACTCATCATTGAGAAGATTGACAAATCTCAGCAGGAACGAGATCGACAGATAAGGATTTCGATGAGAGATATTTTGCCCCCGATAAGCGCTTTGGGCAACTAGATGGAGTTTGATAGGAGTCCAACCAGAGGAGTCCGGAAGGCATGTTGTTGAAGGAGTTTGGAAGACTGGAGGCTAGAGAGAATTTGGCTTCTCTGAGGTTGTCTAGCAATTCGGAGGAGTTCAGCTGGTGAGAACTTGGTTGGCGGTTGTGATGGATGGATTACTTTGATACTCTTATGACTCATTCATTTTTTTTGGAGCTCAGCTATTTTCAAGGTCATCCAAAGGCTAATAAAAGGGAGACGAGGCCCTTTTGCCTATGCACTCAAAGCTTTTGGTGCGAGAATGTAGAGGTTTGCCAGTCTTCGTAGGTTGTAGAAGTTCATCCAGAAAGAAGTTTTGTTGATTTGGGGTCGAACCAATATTGAACAGCCCTGATGGATTCCAGTTGGGAAGGGATTGAAGCAGCTTCAAGGTCGGCCAGGTTGGACTACATTGGAACTAAACACTCAACTGCTTGGAGGGTCACTATCACTGTTCAAGCTTGTTTGGGTGAAATCCATAATGCCTTATAGGTTCTGGAGTCACTGATTGAAGTTTGCCATGGTTGTTGTCACTAGATGAGGTTACCTGAGATCTTGTTGGACTTCGGCAAGAAAGGGTTTACCCCTAACACAAGCCCCGTACTCTTGAGTTCAAATTTCAGAGGAAGAGAGTAAAGGAATGTGAGTGCCAAAGTCCTTTTCCTCTTTTCGTGCCAACAGGATAGCCAGTCTCGACATTTTCTACACTAGCATCAGAGCTTCTTCAATACAACTTGACTTAAAAAGATGAATTTTTCAAACTCTTATTGAAGCGCCATCCAAGATGCGGCGTAATAAAGGTTCCACCCATTGCCGCTCTGCTACCATGATGAGAGAGATACATGTCAACCTAAGGTTGGTTAGTGAAGAGCTGCAATCATGACTGCCTCAGACTCTTGTGGCTATTTAAGCTCATCTTCTTTCTTTAGAATTTCAGTTCTCTTGGGTCTCCTTTCTCTTCCTTTTGGTCTTCATCTTCTTCCTACTCTAGAGTACCAGTGTATTCCATCATCTCCTTCAATTCTCGAGGTTTCTCCTTCTTGATTTTGATTGAGATCGCCATCTCCCTACTCTTCCCCATCGATTTAGGTTAGTCCCTGAATCCTTGTTTTGATTATTCCTGCCTTTTAGCATCTTTGTCTACTCGATTTCCTTGAAAGATTCTTGAGTCTTATTTTTCTTGATTTTTTGGAGGAGTTTTTCTAATTTAGTTTGATCCACATGTCCACTGAAGGATCTTGATCAACTTGTTTTGGGAGTTTGGCTCATTTGGCATTGATGGATCCTCCCCATAAGAACTCCAAACCTGTAGAAGTATCTCGGCCATCCTTCATTCCTAATACCATCCCTGCAAACTTCGATCAGAAGATCTTTCATTCATCAGGATCTAGTTTGAAATTCGTTCAGAGTATGAGCTCGAACTCTTTGGACCTAGTGACCAAGCCTACTCTCCACCTTCTAGTTGGGCTTGTTTGTATGTTGAAACCCTTCATGCAGGACTCCGACTATCGATATCCTTTTTTGTAGTCAACTTGTTTAAGTTCTTAAACATTTTTTTTACCACTATGGTGCCGAACTCATTTAGGTTCATCATAGGATTTCTTTCTTTGTGTATTATGGCTGATGTCTGGCCTACCATCTCTCTATTTCATAATTTTTTTTACCTTCAAACACCATCCAACCGTCAAAGATTGGTGGTATATGTCATCCTAGTTCGGTAAGAAGGGATTGCTCAAGGGTGCCCCTTCTTCCATTTATAACTGGAAGGATAAGTTCTTTTTTATTTCATATCCTTTCATAGAACTAGGACTTCCTTCTTGGAGAAAAATAAGGGATTCAACCTACCAAGCTCTTGGGTTTGAGAAAGAAGATCGGGACTCGGCTGACCAACTAAAGAACTACCCAACTCCCCCGATTTTCAAACTTCTGGATGATCAAATCTTATTCAACCTCGGTCTCAGTCCTTTTGACTCGATAAGTAGTCCTCCATGACCTTCCAATTGTACATTGCTTTCTTTTTTTTTTCTAATTTTAACTTTTTCTATCATAGAAATGACTCCTAAAAAGTGAAACTGCCTAACGAAGGAGATCCAGTCTCTCAAGAGGAAGGGCAGCACCACCAGGGAACCATCGAAGAAGGTTGACATTGAAGAACCAACCTCGACCGTGTCGATCTAGGCAGTGCGTGCCCCAGAGTTCGACATGGTAATGTCAAGTCTAGTCATGCCTAGGGAAGTTGCTCCCTCTGCACCTCTTGAGCGGGGGGAAGTCATAGGAAAGAGAAAGAAGAAGGAGAAGAATGCCATTGTGAAGAAGGTTAGAAGCAAGGTCGGGCACTTTGATGGTGAAAGCTCTAGCTAGGAGGAGGGTTCCTTGGATGATCGGGAGATTGTCCATTCCTTGATGTGGGGCAGCATTCTTCCATACATCATCGATACAATGGTTCGAAAGGAGAACGTGGAGAGGTTCGATGAATCCTTTGCTGCTTATCTGGAGGTAACCAACTTCTCCGAACTTATTCGAATGAAGGATGAACTTTCAAAGTTCTGACTTAAGCTCTTTCTGTTCTGTAGCTGGGGCATTACTTGTTTGCCCATTCAAGGGCAGCTGATCTTTGTCGAGCTGAGGCTTCCAAAGTATGAGGATTGATGGTGCTCCCAAGCCTTGAGAGGCCACGAGAGAAGCCAGGGTGATGACTTTGGAGATTCCAGAGGCTTAGTTGGTTCTTCGGATACCTATGATTCAAGATGGAGCAGGAAACCAAAATTGAGGAATCAAGACTGTAGAAAGGATCATTTCTATAGGTTAGCTGGCTTAGTTTGAAACTAGGTTGGTTAGGTCTCAGGGGACAAGCTAAACAAAGAGGAGTGCATTCGGGACTGTAGCATGGCATGCAACTAGGTTGGCTCAGTCTAAAACTAAGCTGATCCAGTCTTAGGTTAGCCAGCTCAGTGTTGAGACTAAGCTGGCTCAGTCTGTGGGCAGAGCTATGTGAGGATCTGTTTGGGGCTAAGATAGAAACACATCCTAGGGTTCTTAAGGCCTGATTTGAGAGGTCTTAAGGGTGCTAACTCATGTATGAGTTGGGCTTAGATTCAGAGGATGAGAGCATGGGAGATATGGGTGTACATAGGCTTGATGAGTGCTTTCATGTATTGGATTAGCCAAAAAAATTTTTCATCGGGCCTAATGGCTATGTATAAATACATAGGTTGTATTAGGATTTTCAAGGATGCAATCAATACAGATCTTTTCTCCCTTCAACCTCTATTCTCTCTTCTCTCTAGAGTAGTTTCCCTAGGTTCCTGAAAAGTTCTAGAGAGAGGGGGGTGCCTCCCTCAATCCTAAGGAGGGAGGTGCCCCAGCATAGATCTAGATGATGGATCTATGATACATTGTCTTAAAGAACGTCAAAGGTCTCCTATGGTCCATGCTAAAGATCAGGGGCTTCCGCAACATGGCATCAGAGCTAGGTGATGCCAAGATGATGTGCCTATAATTGGTATCAGAGCGATATCAAATTTCTTACAATTGGTATCAGATCCTGATGGTGTGTTGTAGCGAAGGAAAAGTCATGCAGGATGAAATCAGGAATCTGCAAGAGTATTCCATGGTATATCTTAGATCTACCTTTGTTATTGCTGTGGTTTTGTCAATTGGGAGTAGTGGATTGAAGGTGGAGGCTAAGAGGATTAACAAAATAAAATTTTTTTGGGGTGGAAGATTTATAGGTGCAAGATTTGCTGGTCGGTTTTGGTGGAAAAATTGAGGTGTATGATGGTAGACAAGGTAGAAAGCACTTGAGTGCTACAGTAGCACTTTCCTGGAGATGCAAGGCTGAGAGAGGCTTGATGATGCAGTAGTCGAGGAAGGTATCTCAGCAGAGAGCATTAGAGTTTTTTAGAAAGATGGGCAGTATAGGGTTGTTGAAGAGAGGTTTTCCAAGGAATAATGATCGAAGGAAGGCTGAAAAAGCGACTATACATCCTTCGATTGTAGGAAGATGGAAAAGTAGTTGAAGATATATTTAACGGTTCGACTAAAGTATGGATTTGCGAAGCCTTAGAGATGGATGATCCATAGAGATCTATTAGGTTAGGGCTAGGAGGCTGTGGAGTGATGTAGAGATGAGTCAGGGGTCGCTGGAGTGCTGTAGGAGCGCTATCTTAGAGGCACAGGGGCTGAGAGAGGCTCAATGGTGCAGCAACCAAGGGAGGTATCTCAGTAGAGAGTATCAGGGTTATCTCAATGAGGTCAGAAGTAGGCCTCAGGGAGAGCTAGGTCTCAAGGAATGCCAGGAGGTTTCAGACAGTCGGGAGTGTCCTAGATCAGGTTTCTTCTATAGGAGCACTAAGGAGAGTCGCAGTTCAATGGAGGATGGTTTGTGTATAGTAAGAGAGGACCCAGATATCTATGAGGAGGTAGTATCGAGATGAGTCAGAGAGCACTGGAGTGCTGCAGGAGCACTATCCTAGAGGCACAGGAGTTGAGAGAGGCTTGGTGGTGCAGCAGTCGAGGGAGATATCTTAGTAAAGAGTATCAGGAGGCATCTTAGGGAGACTGAGAGCAGGTCTTAGAGAGAGCCATGGAGTCTTGGGAGCCTCAAGATGAGGTAGGTGGGTCTAAGCCTAGGATAGGATTTGAGCTGTAGTTCCTCCGGACCCAACTAAAGCGATGGCTGGTGTAGGGGTAGAAGAGGAGAAGGCTAGGGTGGAATTTTCTAAGGTTCAGTCACTGGATTCAAAAGAGTTGGATGAGCTCTTATGTTTTAAAGGTGCCCATGGGTTGTGGAGGTATCTGAGATGGCTTTGAAAAGGGCCACAGAGTGCGAAGGGTTTGAAGGAATAGTGATGGCGTTCGAGGTGCGGCGGCAGGCTCAGTAGTGCAGCGTTGAGTGGTTGACCTCAAGAGACTCGATGATAGAGTCAATTTCTGCAGCATCAGGTGGACTTCGGATATAGGTGGAGCTCCACAGTTATGGCTTCATATATGGAAAGAAAATTTGGCATGAGTTTAGAGTTGAGGGTCAGTGCCGTTGATACATAGTTTTTGGTGGAGCAGCATATGTAGGTGGGTGGGCATATCTCTGAGGAGATCGTGTCAAGTGGTATAGCATGTGCTGATGTAGAAATACTGTAGGTTCTCCAAGAAAGATCAAAGAAAGTGATGCAGTTGCTAAGCAAAAGGGATCCTATAATTCTAGAATGGTGCCAATAAGCAAGCACAGGTCTTTAGCGGTGGAGGCAATCATCCCAAAGGCCTCAAAGGTGCACAACAGCTGAAGAGGATTGGCAGAGGTGATGTTTGCATAGGTGCTGTTAGGGTGCGCATCGCTATTAGGATCATGTAGGAGTGCATTACCGAGGGGTTTGCCAAGGCTTGGGGCACCAAGCTGGAGATTATGAGGATTGATGGTGCTCCCAAGCCTTAGGAGGCCACAGAAGGAACCAGGGTGTTGGCTTCGGAGATTCTAAAGGCTTGGTTGGTACTTCGAATACCTGAGATTCAAGATGGAGCAAGAAACTAAAATCGAAGAATCAAGACTACAGAAAGGATCATTTCTGTAGGTTAGCTAGCTCAGTTTGAAACTGGGTCAGCTAAGTCTTAGAGAATAGGCTAAATAGAGAGGAGCGCATTCGGGACTACAGCATGGCACGCAACTGGGTTGGCTCAGTCTAAAACTGACCGACCCAGTCTCAGTTTAGCCAGCTCAGTGCTGAGACTGAGCTGGCTCAGTTTGCGAGCAGAGCTACATGAGGATCTGTTTGGGGCTAGGATAGGAACTTATCCTAGGGATCTTAAAGCCTGATTTGAGAAGTCTTAAGGGGGCTAACTCATGTATGAGTTGAGCTTAGATCCAGAGGATGAGAGCATGAGAGACATGGGTGTACATGGGCTCGATGAGTGCTTTCATGTATTGGATTAGCAAGGAGAGTTTTTGGTCGGACTTAATGGCTATGTATAAATACATAGGTTGTATTAGGATTTTCAAGGGTGCAATCAATACAGATCTTTTCTCCATTCAACCTCACTTCTCTCTTCTCTCTAGAGTAGTTGCCCTAGGTTCCTGAAGAAGCCCTAGTGAGAGGGGGTGCCTCCCTCAAGCCCAAGGAGGAAGGTGCCCCAGCATATATCTAGGTGATGGATCTATGATATGCTGCCTTAGAGAACATCAAAGATCTCCTATGGTCCATGCTAAATATCAGAGGCTTTTGCAACATGGCATCAGAGCTAAGTGATGCCAAGATGTTGCGCCAACAATTGGTATCAGAGAGATACTGGATTTCTTACATAAAGCTCTTCAGGAGGCTTAGGCGAAGATTGAGAGGGTTCGGATTGAGGTCGACAGCTTGAAGGTGGCCTCCAAGACATAAGCCATAGAGGTCAAGTGCCTTCGGGAGGCATTGTGGAGGGAGGAGGAGGCTTCGGCAGGGTTGAAGGTGGCCATGACCCTTTCTGAGGATAAGAGGAGGAAGGCTGAAGAGGAGATCGATGCCGAGAAGGAGCGTGCTATCGAGGCCTTCAAGTTTTCCAAAGCCATGGATAACATCAAGATTGCTTTCGCCAAAGAAACTTTCTTGGAGGGGTTCAAAATCTGCAAGAGGAGGGTCGCAAAGAACTTTCCTGAGTTGACCTCGACCTTCTAATGGATGAACCTAGCGAAGAAGTCGATCCCTCTAATGCTGGTGCTGCCTCTCCCACCATCGAGCTAGCCCCTGAAGCTCTTGGGCCAGCAGCCATGGTCCCCGAACCTACTCCTGTACCGACCTTGTCTGCTACTGTACCGATCGAGATTGAAAACTTTTGATGACTTGTACTTTTTCTTTTTTTCTTTCAATGTATTCAAATATTTCATTAATGCAATGAAAGTGAATTAAATTTCATACTCGTATTGTGGTGTTTGTTGTTCAGAACTCCTCTGACGAGCAAAGTTTTGACCCTCCTTTTCTAGCCGAAGCTGCACCGCAACCCGAGGGCATCCCTTTAAGATCCATTGCTAAAAACTTGAAAGGGGAATTTCATCAATTGAAAAAGAAGTTAAAGAAGGTTGAAGGTGAACTTCTAAAGTCGAGAAAAAGTTGCTCAGAACTAACGATCGAGGTTACTTGCTTATGTCAAGTGCTCAAAAAGTATTCTATGGATTATATCAAAAAGAAAAGAAATTTTGAAGTTGAGCTCGAAGAGACCAAAAAGCACGCCAGTGAGAAGACTCGATCTCTAACAGCCAAAGCCAGCTCCCTTGAAGTTAAGCTTAACACGGCAAAAGAAGAAATTTTACTATTAGAAGGGAGCTCGCCATGTTCTTCTAAGAAGGCACGGTACGACTGAGATTGGTCGACAAAATTTTTGAAACTCCAAAGGTAACTTTAGGATATCAAAGCTTGGCATAATAGTTACAGAGTATGCTGGACGGAGAAAATGTCTAAACTTGAGCGTGAGCTTAAGGCGGCTAGAGACAAAGTGATCCACCTTCGGTGGCAGTTAGCCAATAGCCAGCAGGTCGATGTTAGCAGAGAGTTGGAGCAACTTGCTTCTTTAAAGAAATCCTTCGATGATCTTTTAGTGTCATACAAGAAGGATAAGGCTAAACTTCAACAGCTGAAGATCCAAATGACATATGAGTGTCAAGCCATTAAGGATGCGAAGGTCGAGTCAGAGGTCCTAAGAAGGCAACTACGAGAGTCCAAGGATAATTTCCAATGGGCTGATTGATTATTTATGGAGAGTCTGCTGAACAGGAGAGAACTTGAAGAAGAAATCAATAGTTTGAAGCAATCTTTGGTGGTGGCAGGGATCGGCAGCCCAAAGTCAGAGGATTCCAGGCCCTCTTAGGATTTCATTTATTTTTCTTTCTCTTTTTTCTTCTCTTTTCTTTTCTTTATTTTTCTTTGTACATGCTCTTGCAGACCTTTGTAACAGACTCTAGTTTTTAAAAGAATGAAGTTTTCTTCAATTGTCTCTTTGTCTTGCATGGATTTGTCATCTATTATTTTTGCCATTCTTTTTGCCTCATTTTTAATCAAAATAATCATTGGTAGGTGTTTTTCTCCTATTGGAGGTCATCATCTATATCAGGATGAGGTTCTCCTCCTATTTCTGATACAGTTGGCTTTGTCCCTCTCCTCCTGTTAGGATGAGGTCTTCCTTATGTTTCTGATGAGGTTGGTTTTTCTTTGTCTCTTTATTAGGATGAGGTCTTCCTTCCATCTTAAGTAACCAGAGGTTTTCATTCATGTTAAGACGAGATTCTCCTTCTATTCTTGATGAGGTTAGTTTTTGCTCTTATTAGGATGAGGTTCTCCTCTTGTTCCTAATAAGGTAGTGGAGGTATGTAGGGGCCGTTGAAGGGGCCTCTCTCCTCCTCTTGTCTTACATAATCAGAGGTCTTCATCTTACTCAAGCTAGAACGAGGTTCTTCTTTTATTCCTAACATGATAGTAGGAGCACAAAAGGACCATTGAAAGAGTCTCTCCCCTCCTCCTAGCTTAAATAGCCGAAAGTCTTTGCTTTGCTCAAGTTAGGACGAGTTTCTCCTCCTATTCCTAACAGAACAGTAGGGGTACAAAAGGATCATTGAAAGGGCCTCTCCCCCCTCCTAGCTTAAATAGCTAAAGATCTTTGCTTTGGTCAAATTCTTTCTATTCCTAATAGGACAGTGGGAGTACAAAAGGGCCATTGAAAGGGCCTCTCTCCTCCTCCTGGCTTAAATAGCCAGAGGTCTTCACTTTGCTTATGTTAGGATGAGGTTCTCCTGCTATTCTTAATAGGACAGTAGGGGCTCAAAAGAGCCATTGGAAGGGCCTCTTCCCTCCTCCTGTCTTAAATAACCAAAGATCTTCGTCTTTATTTAAGAATAAAGTTTGGTTAAATCATTCCCTATCATTATTTAATTTTGTACCAAAAGATAGAGATATTGAAAAGAGAGAATTTTATTAAGATAAAATTGCTGGTAATACATTCGCAAGTTCTCCAAATTTTAGGGTTGCGAGAGTGTTGCTCCTCTGAGCTCCTTTAAGTAATAAGTTCTGGAGTAGATGACCTTCTTGATGTCATACGGGCCTTCCCAATTTGGTGTGAGCTTTTCTTAGTTCTGAGGTTGTGAAACAGTCGCTCGCTAAAGTACCAAGTCTCCCACTTTGAATACTTTATCTCTGACCTTGAGTTGTAGTAGCGAGCTAATTCTACTTGTAGGCTACCATCTGAACTTGAGCATCTTCCATCTTTTCTTCCAACAAGTTGAGGTTAGCCCTAAGATCCTATGAGTTTTTCTACTCATTGAATGCCATAACTCGTGTCAATGAAAATTTAAGCTCTATTGGGATGACTGCCTCTATTAAGAAGGTCAAGATGAAGGAGTCTCTCCAATTGACAGTCTTTGGATAGTTCGATATGCCCAAAGTACATGATAGAGTTCATCTACCCAATTCCCTTTTGCTTTCTCAAGTCTTGTTTTAATACCTTATAGTAGGGTTCCATTGGTTACCTCAGCCTCGCTGCTAGCTTGTGGATGGGCTACTAATGTAAAATTATGGGAGATATTCAAGTCTTCTCAGAACTCGACGAATTTTGCTCTAGCAAACTGTCACCCATTATCTATTATAAGAGTTTGAAGTAGGCCAAATCTGCAAACAATTGACTTCCAGATAAAGTCCTATATTTTGGCTTCAATGATCTTTGCTAGAGGTTCAACCTCGATCCATTTTGTGAAGTAATCGATTGCCACTAGGAGGAACTTCCGCTATCCGGATGCCATAAGAAGAGCTCGAGTATGTCCATTTTCCATTGTGCAAATGGCCATGGGGCGCTTAGGGGTATAAGCTTAGAGGTCGGTTGTCTTTGAATATTTATATTTTTTTGACATCGATCGTACTTTCTGACATACTCCATAGAATCATGGTACATCGTTCGCCAATAGTAACCCTGCCAAAGTAGTTTATGAGATAAGGACCTGACCCTCAGATGACGTCCATAGATTCCTTCATGTACTTTCCACAATGCAAAGTCGGCTTCAGAAGGCTGAAGATATTTTAGGAGTGGCAGAGAATATGACCTTTTGTATAACTTGCCCTCGTATAGAACATACCTAAGACTTGATTTCTTAATTTTTGAGCTTCTTTTGTATCATGAGGTAGAACTCTATCTTTGAGGTAAGTGACTAGTGGATTAATCTAGCTCAGCTCATGCTTGACTTGCATCATAGACTGCAATTCTTCTAAATGTGGGCATTTCAGAACTTCAAAGAAGACTTCTTTAGGCAGTTCAGTTGGAGCTAATGTGGTCAATTTAGAAAGAAGGTTGGCTATGGCATATTCTGCTCTTAGAATTTGCCGAATGCTAAAACTGTTGAAGGTTGGAATCAATTTCTTTATTTTCTCGAGATATTTTATCATGCTTTCCTTTCATACTTCATAATTACCACTAACTTGTCTGACCACTAGTTGGGAATCACTATAAACTTGGAGTCAGTTTGCTTCCAACTCCTTGGCTATCCTTAATCCCGCAACCAGAGCTTCATATTCAGTCCCATTATTTATTACAAAAAATTCAAAGCATAGTGTGTATTCAATAATAACTCCTTTAAGGTTTACCAAGATCAACTCGATGCCTGTGCCCGAAGCATTGGATGAGCTATCCACATACAGGGTTCAGAAACCTTCAAGAAAGTTGGCCCCTTCTTTAGTGGAGCTCAGCTGCAATCATGGAATGCTGATTTCATTTTATTTAAGTTCGGTCTCGTCCAGGATAGTACATTCTACTATAAAATCTGCTAGTATTTGAGCTTTGATTGATGATCGAGATTGAAAGTTGATGTCAAATTCTGTAAGTTCAATTACCCATTTTGCAATTCTTCAAGAGGCATCTGTTCGATGAAGAACTGCTTTGATTGATTGATCAGTGAGGAGGGTTATAGTGTACCCCTAAAAATAAGGTTGGAATCTTCGAGCTGCAATCAGTAGAGCATAAGTTAGTGTACCTAGTCTTAGCGTCCCTCTAGACTCGGCATATATAGTAGATCGGCTGTTGCACTTTTACCTCTTCCTTGACTAGGACTGCCACAAGGGCCACTGGAAAGACTGCCAGGTACGAAAATAATCCTTCTCCAGGTTCGGGCTTGGCCAATAGGGAAGGCAAGTCGAGGTAGCTCTTGAGTTCTTCAAACACCTATTGACATTCAGTAGTCCAGCAGAAGTTCTTTAGTTGTTTGAGAACTCGAAAGAAAGGTATGCATTGCTCGACCGACCTTGAGATGCAGTGGTTCAAAGCTGCCATCTTTTTTATTAGGTGCTGAACTTTTTTTATTGATTTTAGGGCAGTCATCTTCTAAATGGCCCGAATCTTCTCCGAATTTGCTTCAATTTCGTGCCTCGATACCATGAAACCCAAGAACTTTTCCAAAGTCACACCAAAGGCACACTTGGTCGAGTTCAACTTCATCTTGTATCTTCGAAGGACATTGAAGGTCTCCTTGAGGTCAGCTATGTGATCTATTGAAGCTTATCTCTTGAAAAGCATGTCATCTATATATACCTCCATGTTGCAATCGATCCACTCCTTGAAGATCTTATTGACCAGGCATTGGTATATTGTTCCTACATTTTTTAGCTCAAAAGGCATGACTCTACAACAATAAAGATCGCGGTCAGTAATAAAAGTAGTTTTTTTTATCCTCTGGTACCATCCAGATCTGATTGTAGCCTGAGAAGGCATCTATGAAAGTGAAGAGCTCATGGTTCGAAGTTGTATCTACCAATTGATAAATTTTGGATAGGGGGTAACTATCTTTTGGATAGGCTTTGTTCAACTTTTTGAAGTCTATGCACATTCTTCACTTGTCATTCACCTTCTTGACAAGGACCACATTGGAAACCTAATTCAAATAGGAGACTTCTCTGATGAATCCAGCCTTGAGGAGCTTATTAACTTCTTCTGCAATTGCTTTCTGTCTCTATAGGGCATAGCTATGCATCTTTTCTTTCACTGGCTGATGTTTTGGATCAACAGTCCGACAATGTTCCATGACTTCATCATCAATTTTGAGCATGTCTATAGGGATCCAAGCAAAGACATCTACATTTCTCTATAGGAATTCGATGAGCTGCTCTCATACCCCCTCTCTCAAATTGGAATTGATCTGCATTGTATGCTCTTTATTCCCATCATTCAAGGGGACTGAGACAAGATATTCCATGGGTTCTCCCCATTCTTCTATAAGGTCTTCCCGGATGTCCAACCCATCAATTGGGCAATGGTCAGACTGCTCACCCATTTGCAGGATAATTGAGTAGCAATGTCTCATCAAAGCTTGATCACCTCTGACCTCTCCAATCCCGTAGCTTGTTGGAAACTTCATCTTTAAATAGTAGGTCAACACTATAGTCTGAAGTACATTTAGACCAGGTCGGCCAAGAATCGCGTTATAAGTAGATCGAGCTTTCACTACCAAAAAATTCACTTGTACCTTGGACAGTCTTGGATATCATCCTGTAGCCATAATTAAAGTTATTACACCTTCAACTAGCACTGCATCATCAGTGAAGCCAATCAAAGGAGATCATCATGATGAACCCCATTTCTCATGAGGAATATTTCCTCTACGTCCTCTGAAATAGTACCTAAGTATCTTTCAAGAGGATGAAAAATCTTTTCTAATCTACGAGGTGGAGGAGGTAGTGATTGGATTGGCTCAATCTGATTGGGTTTCATAGGATCCTTAGTTCGTTGCTCTTGGGAGACTTTTTCCTCGAGCCTAATCTGCCTTTCGAGGCCACCATCTTGAATAAACTATTTTTCAAGAAAGATGGCATGTCGACTTATAATTACATTGTGATCTTTCGAAATGTAGAAATAATATCCTAATAACTCTATAGGATATCCTTTGAACTAAGCTCTAAAGGACCTATATTCTAACTTATCCGCGTATTGTCTCTTGACATGAGCTGGACAATCCCAAATTTTGAGGTGATTCAGACTTGGTTTTTTACCATGCTATATCTCATATGGTATGGTAGAAATAGTTTTAGAGAAAACCCTATTCAGTAAATATATAGCGGTCATTAAACTATGTCCCTAAAGAAACTCAGGGAGGTCCATGAAGCTTATTATAGATTGGACCATATCTAATAAGGTTCAATTTCTCCGTTCTAAAATTTCATTGAGTTGAGGTATTCCAAGTGGAGTCCATTGAGAGACTATGCTATTTTGCTTAAGATAGTCTAAAAATTTTCGACTAAGATATTCACCTCCTCGATCTGATCGAAGAATCTTAATGAATTTTTTAGTTTATTTTCTACTCTATGTCCAAATTCTTTGAACTTTTCAAAAGCTTTAGATTTATGTTGCATCAAGTACACATATCCATACCAAGATAAATCATCAATAAAGGTGATGAAGTAGACATAGTTGTCTCTAGCTGACACATCAAATGGGCCGCGCACATCAGTATGTACTAGGGCAAGTAGGTCTGTGACCCTTTTTCCATGTCCTACAAAAGGAAGCTTGATCATTTTGCTATGAAGGCATGATTCATAAATTGGATATGACTCGAAAGTCAATGGACTCAATAGCCCAGATTTCTCTAATTTGTTAACCCTATATGACCTAGCTTAAGGTGCCATAGATACCTATCATTTAGACTATCTCTAGGTTATTCTGATCCTATGGCATTCATGTTTTACTCGATATTGAAAACAAAAATATCAATATGTAACTAATAGAGATCATTTATAAGAAAACCACTTGTAATTTTATTTCTTTCATAAAGAATATTACAATGGTCCTTAAGAAAACTAATTACATAGCCTTCCTATGCTAAACATGAAATGAAAATTAAATTTTTGCTTGCTGCAGGCATATAAAAATAGTCTCTAAGAACTAAATCTAATCCTAATAGTAATTGCAAAGGATAGGTTCCCACGGCCACTGCAGCAACTCTTGTGATAGGATTGGTGTTCAGGGCGGAAGCATAGATTTCAAAGCAAAATTATGAAATCATACAAATCAAATCCAAACCCTAGGACCATCTTATTAGCAATTAAATCATATAGTATGCATTTGTAATATAAAAGAAAGTATCAGAACATACCTTTTATCGCTAAACCCTGAATTATCCCTAATTGCTGGCAGTAGTCCATCAAGGGTTCCACCAGGTGCCCACGTGTTCACCCTCCAACGTTGATCCACATGGAGATTTGATCAAGACAGCAGCATCTCTAACTTATATAATTAAAATTCTAGTAATAAAAACTTTAATTAAATGGGCAAGACGTTTCTTAGCCTTTATGTCACCATCCTTGACTCTTGTTACCTATCTTTCTTTTTCTTTATCTTCTTAATTTTTCTTTCTAATCTCTTTGTCTTAAGATGACTTCTTATCATTATAAGGACAAGCTCTAGACAAGAGAAGGAAAGAAAAAAAATTGGACAATGAGGAAATACTTGCAAGAAAGAAAGATAATTATTCTCAATCATCAGACTCTTGGTGTGCACCCTTATTTATAATGTATGTAGGGGTGCCAATACATTTTCTCGCATCCTTTCAAATTATTATCTCATGCCTCATTAGATAATAACGATGTGTAGACTTAGTCCAAGAGGTGCCTTAAAGCAGAATGACTCTCAGACTAATTCTACGTAAGTTATTTACGAAGAGTCATGAGCTTTCATTTTTAGTGCCAACAAATATAACCATTAGATCAGATAAGTAGGCCATCCAATGGCCTAGATGTGGGATGCCCATTCAACAAAAATGGTATGGAGATAATCTTTGAATAGTCAAAATCCCAAGGGACTTTGACTTGGTCCAAGAGGTGCCAAGGAAGAGTGGGCGGCAAGGAGTCCTGGGCGGCAAGGAGTCTTGGGCGATAGGAGTCTCTTCTCATGCAAATATTAAATAGATAATGGAGTATTTAACCTATAGAAGGACTCTTCTACACCCCATATTTGATGTCCATGCCCATTTGAAAATTTATGTGACATGGAGAAAGAGGAAAAGTCAAATAAAGTAGGCGCCAACATAATCCCATGCGCCAAAAAACTCTTGCGCACGAAAGACTTCCCACACGCAAGAGAGAGACTCTTTGGCATGTGGGATTCTGGTATGTGATGCCTCATCTGAAGCCCAATCAGTCTAGGTTAATCCAATTCAAGATCAAATCCAATTTGGCTCAAATCGGATCTTAATTAGCCCAAATTGGAAGCCGATTTGAATCCAATTCGAATCTGGGTGCTAGGGTTTGCTACATGTGCTAGCATGTTCATCTTGCAAACATGGTCTAATCCAATTAGATCCTTAATCAATTTTCTTTGTGTGTGATCCATTGGGTTCCACATCTAACCAGCAGTGGGTTTGGGTGTGATTTGACCTAATCTGGTTAGAACTCAACCAAACCGATTTAGGTCAAAACTAGCCTACCCAATTTGACTTAATTAGAACACTTTCTAATTTAATGATCAAATTAAAAATTTTAATTTGATCAAACCCATGAGACATGATTTATGTTTAGCAATGTATCCTGACTTCCCAAAAGATGTGAAATTTTGATGGAAATACCAAAAATTACCTTCAGTGAAAAGTTACCATGCAACTAGATCCTTTGATCATCCTGCATCCTGAATATGACTCTGAATATGGAAATATGTCAATCCCAATGTCATATTCATTTTTCTTTCAATCTTATGATGATGATTTATTTAATAAAACATTAGAAACTATTTCTAATTTTCATCATGCATTGATCAAAGTCTTCCTGAATCATAATTTGTTTGAAGCAGGAAGGATGCAATTTCCTCTTACCAGGAGTGATCGATTCCATGTTAACCTACTCACAATCTTCATATATATAATTCACCATATCCAAATCATCCCGTACATGACTGAATCATGAATGAGTATGAACCAAAATATGGATTCATATATATAAGGTTCTATGGTAGTTTCAGGTCAAAGGATTACATGCACAATTCCAATATGAGAACCATCTATTGACATGTAGATAAGACTCCATTAGATATTCTCGACTTGGATTAATTCAGTGAACTCATTCTCTAATAAGCACCTACATTCTTGTATTAGTATCATACACAAGTTATTGTGAGATCAATCATCCTCTCAATTGAGCATACAAAGAATGTGCTAGTCTTACCAAAAAATATTGATCCCCAACTCAATGTTCCATCGACTAGGAATGTTTTAAATTAGGATTTTAAGATTTTAGATCTCACTGGTATGATCTCATCATAATCCTAAAAGCATAGCCCTAATTTATGGGTTTCATCATAATCTTAAATAAATGATAAGATGCTGCATATGATGAAATAAATATCTTTATTTATTTTAAAATGTCATTACATGAGTTTGGAAAATAAAAAACATAGCCCAAAAATAAATAAATTTTGATTGGCTTGAGGGCATATTCCTTTCAATCTCCCACTTGCACTAAAGCCAATCGTCCTTATATTTTAATCCTATACAATCAAGGTGGCGATCAAATAGTTGCAGTGATAAAGCCATAGTGAATGGGTCTGCTATATTGTTTTTTGTGTCAACTCGTTCCATGACTACATCTTGTCTTTCAATAATTTTACGAATGAGATGGAAGCATCTCAGAATGTATTTGGATTTATGATGAGACCTAGGTTCCTTTGCTTGAGCAATAGCTCCAGTATTATCACAGTAAAGTGGTAATAGACTCTTAATTTCAGGAATAAAATCCAATTCAGTGATGAACTTCTTCATCCAGATAGGTTCCTTGGCGGCTTCACTTACAGCTACATATTCTGTCTCAATAGTTAAGTCAGCTATAGTTGGCTGCTTAGTACTCTTCCAACTCACTATTCCACCATTCAGAGTAAAGACATACCCTGCAATAGATTTGCTATCATCTAGCTCTGATTGAAAACTAAAGTCAAAATATGCTTCTAGTTTAAGATCAGAACCATCATATACTAGAAAAATATCTTTAGTCCTTCTCAAGTACTTAAGAATATTTTTCATAGCTTTCCAATGATCCTCTCCTGGATCAACTTAAAATCTACTTGCAATGCCTAAGGCATAAGCAACATCAGGCCTTGTACATAACATGGCATACATTATTGATCCAACAGCTGAAGCATAAGGAATAGAACTCATTCTATTTCTCTCTTCAGGTATCTTTGGAGACATTTTTTAAGAGAGATGTATGCCTTGACTCGAGATGTATGCCTTGACTCATGGGTAAGTAACCTCTTTTACTTCCATCCATACTGAATCTTTTCAGTATTAAGTCAATATACCTAGATTGGGACAAGCCTAGCATTCTCTTAAATCTATCTCTATAGATATTTATTCCTAGTATATAGGATGCTTCTCCCAAATCATTCATGAAAAATTTATTTGATAGCCATAATTTGACTGATTGCAACATTAGGATATCATTTCCAATTAGGAGTATGTCATCTACATACATAACCAAGAAAACTATGGTACTCCCACTAGTCTTCTTGTATACACACGATTCATCCACATTCTTGATGAAACCAAACTCTTTGATTGTTACATTAAAGCGGATGTTCCAACTCCTTGATGCTTGCTTTAATCCATAAATGGATTTCTTAAGCTTGCATACTTGATTTGGTCTCTCATTTGACTCAAATCTCTCTGACTGTGACATATAGACCTCCTCCTCAAGGAAACCATTAAGGAAGGCTGTCTTCACATCCATTTTTCATATTTCATAGTCGTGGTATGCTGCTATGGCAAGCATAATCCGAATAGATTTGAGCATGGTAATAGGTGAAAATGTTTCATCATAATCAATCCCCTACTTTTGCCTAAAACCCTTAGCCACCACTCTGGCCTTATAGGTTTCAATTTGACCATCTGCTCCAATTATTTTCTTAAAAATCCATTTGCATCCAATAGGATTTATATCCTCTGGTGCATCCACCAAAGTACATACTTTGTTGGTGTGTATGGATTCTATTTTGGATTGCGTGGCAGCCAGCCATTTGTAAGAGTCCTTACTTTTGACTGCTTCCATATAGGTCAGAGGTTCGTCATTCTCAATAACTTGGGCTTCATTATTCTCAATAATGAACCCATACCTCATAAGTGTATGTCATACTCTTTCAGACCTACAGATAGGAGTTATGTTTTCTGGTTCTTTTATGTGATTATTTGATTGAAAAATTTCTATTTGTTTTTCTTGAACTTCACTAAGTTCAATATTTCTGCCACTGCCCTTTTCTAGGATAAATTCTTTTTCCATAAAAGTGGCATGCCTACTTACAAATATCTTTTGCTCAATAGGATGGTAAAATAAATATCCTATACTATTTCTAGGATATCCTATAAATAGACATCTGTCTGATCTAGCATCAAGCTTATGTCCAAAATTTCTTTTGACATATGCTGGACAACCCCATATCTTAAGATACTTAAGATTATGTTTCTTTATTCTTCATATCTCATATGGAGTACTAGATATAGATTTAGAAGGTATTCTATTCAAGATATAAATTGTGGTCTCCAGAGCATAGCCCCAGAAGAAAATAGGTAATTCAATGAAGCATATCATGGATCGTACAATATCTAATAAGATATGATTTTTTCTTTTGGCTACACCATTTAATTGTGGTCTGTAAGGAGGTGTCCATTCAGAGAGAATTTCTTTAACTTTAAGATAGTCTAGAAACTCACTAGATAAGTATTCTCCTCTTCGATTAGATCGAAGAATTTTTATACATTATCCAGTTTGTTTTTCAACCATATTTTGATACTCTTTAAATTTATCAAAGGCTTCTGATTTGTGTTTCATAAGATACACATATCTAAACCTAGATAAAGCATCAATGAATATTATAAAATAAAAGTATCCTTCTCTGGCTTGAGTTACCATAGGACCACATACATCCATATGTACAAGTCCTAATAACTCTAGATAAATGAGAGAAATTTTTTGAAATATCTCTCTCGATTCGATCAGATCTGAACGAACCTGATCCAAAAAATTAGGATTTTTCCTTCATTTTTGGGGTTCAATAATTAGTTGACTTCATTATTTATTTTTTCTATAGGCTTTAGCTATCATATCTATTGGGGATAAACCCCGCTCCTATCGAACTTTAGATCAATGCTTGGTCGAGAAGGATTCTCGATTGCGGAAGAGCTTCAACCGTGGCTTCGCTTGTCCCTGGGTTGACCGTCCTTTAGTATGCCTGCTGATCTTTGGGATTGCTTGGACAAATTTCCTTCGAACCTCTCCACCAGATGAACTTTCTCCGGACTTCTCTACCAAATGAACTTCCTCCGGACTTCTCCTCCAGATGGACTTCTCCACCAGATAAACTTCTTTCAGACTTTTCCTCCAAACGAACTTCTTCTTCCGTCAAATTTTCTTCGAACTTCTCCTTCAAATGAACTCTCTTTCCAGTCGAATTTTCTTCGGACTTCTCCTTCAAACGAACTCTCTCTCCAGATGGATTTCTCCATTAGTCGAACTCCCTCCGAATTCCTTCTAGTCATCCGAACGGCTTGTCCATGTCGAACCTTTCTCACTATTGATAGCGATTCAGTCCAAACTTCAACAATTAAATCTCAACCGCCTGCACGTCACGATAATGAACGCATCACGACAATAGATACTACCCCTTGTAACAAACCCCACGTGGTCTGAATGGCCTACTACTTAGCAGTTGCGACTGTCACCATTAGTTTATTATGGACTCTGTCTATAAAAGGGATCCTCCGATATGTTTTCTAGAGGGCTCTCTCCTCCATCTTGAAACTCTGCTACTTTCTCTACTAAGTATTCCATTTTTGTGGCCGAAAGCATTGACTTGACCATCGGAGGGTCCTACTAGAGCCACCCCTCCTCCGATTTGGACTTTTTTTGCAGGTCTCGATGGTGACCTCAGCTTCTCCAGCTCTAGCTAGTTTCGGCATCAACCAGATTTCATACCAATAGAATTGGGGCTAGAGGAAGGGACCACTTTCTTTTGAGAATCCCTTGTTCTTAAAGGAGTGCTCAGCGGAAGCATTTTCTTCTTCCTCTCCCCTTCAAAGCTTTTTTTCTCCCCTTCAAAGCTTTTCTTCCTAGACTGATTTCTCAGCAATGCCTCCCAGGAAGGCCTTAACTCGATGGTCAATTTCCTCCATGACCAAATCTCATCCAGATCTGCCCACCCCTATCTCATCCACGGCATCTCAAGCTCCACCGACAGTAATGGTGGATGCAAAGCAATTCAACCTGCTGGTCCAGCAGGTTAGAGGCCTTAATGAAGTAGTGCAGGCCATGCAGCAACAATGACCTCCGGCACCTATCTAGTCATAGTGGGTCACACCAGAACCCTAGGGTCCGATATGGGGACAACTGACTTGGACGAGTTGGTCGGTAACTTCCCAAAAAGACATGATTGAACCCTTAAGGGGATCTTACCACCATTCTGCCAGAAAACTTTGGAGATCCACAAGACATGATTGACGTCTAGCAACGTATCATGACTTTCCAAAAGATGTAAAATTTTGATGGAAATACCAAAACTATGCTTCAGTGAAAATTACCATGCAACTAGATCCTTCGATCTCCCTACATCCTGAACATGACTCTGGGTATGGAAATATATCAATCCCAATATTATATTCATTTCTCTTTCAATCTTATGATGATGATTCATTTAATGAAACATTAAAAACCATTTCTAATTTTCATCATGCTTTGATTAAAGTCTTCCTAAATTATCATTTGTTTGAAGCAGGTAGGATGCTATTTCCTCTTACTAGGAGAGATCGATTCGATGTTAACATACTCACGACCTTCATATATATAATCTACCATATCCAGATCATCCCGTACATAACTGAGTCATGAATGAGTATGAACCAAAATATGGATTTATATATATAAGATTCTGTGGTAGTTTCAGGTCAAAGGATTACATGCACAAATTTCACTATGAGAATCATCTATTGACATGTAGATAAGACTCCATTAGATATTCTCAATTTGAATCAATTCAGTGAACTCATTCTCTAATGAGCATCCACATTCTTGTATTAGTGTCATACATAAGTTATTGTGAGATCAATTATCCTCTCAATCGAGTATACAAAGAATGTGCTAGTCTTACCGAAAAATATTGATCCCTAACTTAATGTCCCATCGACTAGGAATATTTAAATTAGCATTTCAAGGTTTTAGGTCTCACTGGTATGCTCTCATTATAATCCTAAAACCATAGCCCAAATTTATAGGGTTCATCATAATTTTAAATAAATAATAAGACACTGCATATGATGAAATAAATATCTTTATTTATTTATTAAAAAATATCATTACATGAGTTTGGAAGATAAAGAATAGCCCAAATATTTATTGAATTAAGGGCATATTTCTTTCAATCTTCCACTTGCACTAAAGCCAATCGCCCTTATATTTTAATCCCATATAATCAAGGTAGCGATCAAACAATTGCAGTGGTAAAGCCTTAATGAATGAATCTACTATGTTGTTCTTTGTATCAACTCATTCTATGACTACATCTTGCCTTTCAATAATTTCATGAACGAGAAGGAAGCGTCTCAGAATGTGTTTGAATTTATGATAAGACCTTGGTTCCTTTGCTTGAGCAACAGCTCCAGTATTATTATAGTAAAGTGGTACTAGATTCTTAATTTTAGGAATAACACCCAATTCAGTGATGAACTTCTTCATCCAGATAGCTTCCTTGGCGGCTTCACTTATGGCTATGTATTCTGCTTCAGTGGTTGAGTCAGCTATAATTGGCTGCTTAGTACTCTTCCAACTTATTACTCCACTATTCAGAGTAAAGACATATCCTGAAATGAATTTGCTATCATCTGGATCTGATTGAAAACTAGAGTCAGAATATGCTTCTAATTTAAGATCAAAACCACCATATACTAGAAAAATATCTTTAGTCCTTCTCAAGTACTTAAGAATATTTTTCACAGCTTTTCAATGATCCTCTCCTAGATCAGCTTGAAATCTACTTGCAATGCCTAAAGCATAAGCAACATCAGGCCTTATACATAACATGGCATACATTATTGATCCAATAGCCGAAGCATAAGGAATAGAACTCATTCTATTTCTCTCTTCAGGTGTCTTTGGAGACATCTTTTTAGAGAGATGTATGCCTTGACTCATGGGTAAATAACCTCTTTTACTCCCATCCATACTGAATCTTTTCAGTATTAAGTCAATGTACCTTGATTGGGACAAGCCTAGCATCCTCTTAGATCTATCTCTATAGATCTTTATTCCTAGTATATAGGATGCTTCTCCCAAATCTTTCATGGAAAACTTATTTGATAGCCATAATTTGACTGATTGTAACATTGGGATATCATTCCCAATGAGGAGTATGTCATCTACATATAGAACCAAGAAGACTATGGTTCTCCCACTAGTTTTCTTGTACACACATGGTTCATCAACATTCTTGATAAAATCAAACTCTTTTACTGTTTCATCAAAATGGATGTTCCAACTCCTTGATGCTTGCTTTAATCCATAAATGGATCTCTTAAGCTTGCATACCTGATTTGGTCTCTCATTTGACTCAAATCCCTCTGGCTGTGACATATAGACCTCCTCAAGGAAACCATTAAGGAAGGCAGTCTTTACATCCATTTGCCATATTTCATAGTCGTGGTATGCTGCTATAGCAAGCATAATCTGAATAGATTTGAGCATGGCAATAGGTGAAAATGTTTCATCATAATCAATCCCCTATTTTTGCCTAAAACCCTTAGCCACCAATCTGGCCTTATAGGTTTCAATTTGACCATCAGCTCCAATCTTTTTCTTAAAAATTCATTTGCATCCAATAGGATTTATATCCTTTGGTGCATTCACCAAAGTCCATACTTTGTTGGTGTGCATAGATTCTATTTCGGAGTGCATAGTAGCCAGTCATTTGTAAGAGTCTTTACCTTTGACTACTTTCTTATAGGTCAGAGGTTCGTCATTCTCAATGACTTGGGCTTCATTGTTCTCAATAATGAAACCATACCTCATAGGTATATTTCATACTCTTTTAGACCTACGGATAGGAGTTACATATTCTGATTCTTTTATATGATTATATGGTTAAGAAATTTCTATTTATTTTTCTTGAACTTCACTAAGTTCAATATTTCTACCATTGCCCTTTTCTAGGATAAATTCTTTTTCCATGAAAGTGGCATGCCTACTTACAAATACCTTTTGTTCAGTAGGATGGTAGAATAAATATCCTATACTATTTCTAGGATATCCTATAAATAGACATCTATCTGATCTAGCATCAAGTTTATGTCCAAAATTTCTTTTGACATATGCTGGACAACCCCATATCTTAAGATACTTAAGATTAGATTTCTTACTTCTCCATATGTCATATGGAGTACTAGATACAGATTTAGAAGGTACTCTATTCAAGATGTAAATTGCAGTCTCCAGGGCATGACCCCAGAAGAAAATAGGTAATTCAGTGAAGCACATCATGGACCGTACCATATCTAATAAGGTATGATTTTTTCTTTTCGACTACACCATTTAATTATGGTGTATAAGGAGGTGTCCATTCAGAGAGAATCCTTTAACTTTAAGATAGTCTAGAAACTCACTAGATAAGTATTCTCCTCCCCGATCAGATCGAAGGATTTTTATACATTGTCCAGTTTGTTTTTCGACCATACTTTGATACTCTTTAAATTTATCAAAGGCTTCTGATTTATGTTTCATAAGATACACATATCCAAACCTAGATAAATCATCAGTGAACGTTATAAAATAAGAGTATCCTCCTCTGGCTTGAGTTGTCATAGGACCACATACATCCGTATGTACAAGTCCTAATAACTCATTTGTCCTTTCTCCATGTCCACTAAATGGAATCTTGGTCATTTTACCCATGAGGCATGATTCACAAGTTCCCAATGATTCATAATCAAAAGGATCAAAGAACTTTTCTTTGTATAACTTGTTAATCCTAGCCTCACTAATATGACCTAATCGACAATGCCAAAGTAAAGTATTATTTATGTCATCTCTCTTACGTTTTCCATTTTCATCAATATGAAATATATTGTCATCCAAACATAGAGTCAACAAACCATTGCTAAATATGCCAAAACAAATATTTTCATTAGAATATTTGATCGAGCAACCTTCGCTCGTTACATTAAAACTATAACCTTGTTTTAATAATAAGGGTATAGATATAATATTTCTAATGATCTTAGGCATATAATAACAATTTGTGAGCTCTAAGATCTTTTCATAAGGTAACTTCAATATATTTGTCTCTACAGCTTTTGCTTCAATAGACTCTCCTCCAGCGCCATAGAGCTTGAAGTCACCTTCTTTCAAACTCTTAATTTTCTATAGCCCCTGCAAAAATTTGCAGATATGAAAACCACAGCCGGTATCTAATACCCAAGAATTTGAAATGAAAGAATTTAATGATAATATAGTATGTATCTCATACATACCTTTCGGTGCATTATTTGCACCAGGCTTCATGGTTGCAAGGTAAGCCTTGCAATCCCTCTTCCAATGACCTATTTTGCCACAGTGAAAATAGGTCATTTGTTCGGAGACCTTCTTCCCCTTTTTCTTCTTATTTATACCATTTTTAGGGTTCAACCTTCTCTTTGAACCCTTTTTGCCTGTCTTCTTCTTGGAGATCCCATCCACAAGAAGAAGAGGAGCCTTATCTTTCTTGATATGGCTTTCTGCTGTCTTGAGCATATTTAACAGCTCAAGCAAGAAATAATTTAGTTTGTTCATATGATAGTTCATGATAAACTGAGAAAATAATTTTTGGAGTGATTGCAGGATCAAATCCTAACTTAACTCTCCATCCATAACAAAATCTAATTGACTTAATCGAGTGATTAGGTCAATTACCTTCAAAACATGATTTTGTATGGATGTTTCTTCTATCATTCTTGCACGAAATAATTGCTTAGATATCTCATATCTAGCAGTCCTACTATGCTCTCCCTAAAGATCTTTAGATTGAGCAATATGGATTGAGTGTCCATGCCATCATGCTGCCTCTGTAATTCATTATTCTTAGAGGTAAGTATGATGCATTTGACAGTAAGAGAATCATTTTGCCACATCTTGTATGTGGACTTATCTTCATCTATGGTATCATTTCTTAATGGTTTAGGATCAAGGGCATCAAGAATATAGGAGAGTTTTTGTTGACTGAGTACTATTTTTAGGTTTCTCAACCGGTCAACATAATTTTGATCAGTCATTTTATTTGAATCCAAAATTGAATGCAATGAAAGTGAAGAAGCCATTTAATCTACATAATAAAGAACAACATATAAGCAAACAACTCATGATGACAAACATAATTAAATTAGGACTTTAATTTAATTATATCTTTCACTATTTAATCAAAAAATCATAACCCTCTTATTGATTTTCTTAGTGAGAATAAGATCCTAATTCCTTATAAAAGGTCTTGTGGTTGCACAACAAATCTATTATAAGTTCAAAGGTAGGAAAATCTTTTCAATTGCATTTTATGCAATTCTCAAATTGCATCTAAAATATTAATAGCCTTGTGTTAGCACAACAAACTTTAATATTTTAGTTTAAATAGAATCCTTCATTTCTATACAGTCAAAATAAAATATAACTACTTTTGTGGTTACACAATAAAGCAGTATATTCAAAATACTGTAAGCATCTCAATGCACTAGATTAATATTATATCATTCCCTATGATAGATCTTGTGGTTACACAACAAAACTAATATGGTTCTGGATATAATAAGAACCTAGTATGAAGGAAGGCCATAATGTAGTGAATATAATACTAAGCATTTCAATCTAGAATTAAATTAATTGAATCAGCCAGGTAAGTGGAAGAGAAGTAGGAGTCTTTCTGTTGCTTTTCTTAGACATCAATAAATTGACCAGGTCAGATAATAGAATCAATTAAAAAATCACATTCTCTTTATCAATCATGAACCATTTATCTTAGACACCGATTGATCAATTAGACATTCCGACTGATACAGCTATAGATTAATTACACTATAACTTAATATAATTTTTAAAGAGGGATTTAAAAGCTCTCGATGCACATTCTGATTTAAATCAAACTAAATGCCTAATAGCATCAATTATAATAAAATTTATATATATCTATTAACATGTATAATTATTCTAGGACAACCATCATTATATAGTGAATACTTTCCACTATATCAGGGCAACCTTTACAAAATAATATATACATCATAATCTCATTATGATAAATAAAAGAATATGATCTCATCATATAAATAACATGCAAATAAATATAAAAAAAATATATCATACTTTTCTTTTGTGCCATTATATTATAAGCAAAGCATTATATGATTTAACCTAATAAGGCTTGCTCTGATACCACTGATAGGAATTGGTGTACAGGGCGGAAGCATGGATTTCAAAGCAAAAACATGAAATCATATAAACCAAACCCAAACCCTAGGACCATCTTATTAGCAATTAAATCATATAACATGCATTTGTAATATAAAAGAAAGTATTAGAACATACCTCTTATCGCTAAACCCTAAATTGACCCTGATCGTCGGTAGCAGTCCGTCAAGGGTTCCACCAGCTGCCCACGTGTTCACCCTCCAATGTTGATCCACACAGAGACTTGATCAAGACACCAGCACCTTTGATTTATATAATTAAAATTTTAATAATAAGAACTTTAATTAAAAGGGGCAAGACCTTCTTTAGCCTTTATGTCACCTTCCTTGCCTCTCCTTATCTATCTTTTTTTTTCTTTATCTTCTTAATTTTTCTTCCTAATCTCTTAGTCTTAAGATGACTTCTTGTCCTTATAAGGATAAGGTCTAGACAAGAGAAGGAAAGAAAGAAAATTGGACAAAAAGAAACTCTTGTAAGAAAGAAAGATAATTTTCACATCTCTCGGACTCAAGGTATGCACCCTTATTTATAGTGTATGTAAGCGTGCCAACACAATTTCTCGCACCCTTAAAAAAAAAATCTCATGTCCCTTCAGCCAATCTCATGCCTCATCAGAAAATAATGAGATGTAGACTTAGTCCAAGAGGTGCCTTAACGCAGAAGGACTCTTGACTAATTCTACGTAAGTTATTTACGAAGAGTCACAATATTTTATCATTGGCGCCACCCTTTTCATCCATTTGATCAGATAAAAGGGCCGTCCAATGGCTCTAAAAAGAGAAGCCCACTCAGCAAGAAGGCATAGAGATGATCTTTGAATAGTCTAGGTTCCAAGGGACTTTGACTTGGTCCAAGAGGCGTCAAGAAGGAGTGGGCGGCATGGAGTCCTAGGCGGCAAGGAGTCTTGGATGACAAAGAATCCTGGGTGACAAAAATTAAAAGGAAAATGGAGTTTCTAACTTGTAGAAGGACTTTTTATCGCCCCATATCAGATGTCTATACCTATTCAAAATTTTTACATGACATAACAAATGGAAAAAGTCAAAGAAGGTAGGCGCCAACTAATTCTATGTGCCAAAAAATGGTTTGCACATGAAAGACTTCCCACGCACAAGAGAGAGACTCTCTAGCATGTGGGATTCAGGTATGTGGCACCCCAACTGAAGCCCAATCAATCTAGATTAATCCAAATTTAATACCAAATCCTATTTGGCTCAAATCGGACCTTAATTAGCCAAAATCGGAAGCCAATTCGAATCCAATTTGAATCCAGGTGCTAGGGTTTGCAACATGTGCTAGCATGTTCATCTTGCAAACATGGTCTAATCCAATTAGACCCTTATCAACTCTCTTTGTGTGTGACCCATTGGGTTCCACATCTAACCAGCAGTGAGTCTAGGTGTGATTTGACCTAATCTAGTTAGAACTCAACCAAACCGATTTAGGTCAAAACTAGCCAACCCAATTTGACTTAATTTAGAACACTTTCTAATTTAATGATCAAATTAAAATTTTAATTTGATCGAACCCACAAGACATGATTGACGTCTAACAACATATCATGACTTCCTAAAAGATGTAAAATTTTGATAGAAATACCAAAAATATCCTTCAATGAAAATTATCATGCAACTAGATCCTTCGATCTCCCTACATCCTGAATATGACTCTGGGTATGAAAATATGTCAATCCCAATATCATATTCATTTCTCTTTCAATCTTATGATGATGATTCATTTAATGAAATATTAGAAACCATTTCTAATTTTCATCATGCTTTGATCAAATTCTTCCTGAATCATCATTTGTTTGAAGCGGGTAGGATGCTATTTCCTCTTACCAGGAGAGATCGATTCCATGTTAACCTACTCACAACCTTCATATATATAATCTACCATATCTAGATCATCCCATACATAACTGAGTCATGAATGAGTATGAACCAAAATATGGATTTATATATATAAGATTCTATGGTAGTTTCAGGTCAAAGGATTATATGCACAAATTTCACTACGAGAATCATCTATTGACATGTAGATAAGAGTCCATTAGATATTCTCGATTTGGATCAATTCAATGAACTCATTCTCTAATAAGCACACACATTCTTATGTGAATGTCATACACAAGTTATTATGAGATCAATCACCCTCTCAATCGAGCATACAAAGAATGTGCTAGTCTTACTGAAAAACATTGATCCCTAACTCAATGTCTCATCGACTAGAAATATTTAAATTAGTGTTTTAAGGTTTTAGGTCTCATTGGTATGATCTCATCATAATCCTAAAACCATTGCCCTAATTTATAGGGTTCATCATAATCTTAAATAAATAATAAGACACTACATATGATGAAATAAATACCTTTATTTATTTATTAAAAAATATCATTACATGAGTTTGGAAGAGAAAGAATAGTCCAAAAATTAACTGGCTTGAGGGCATATTCCTTTCACAATCATCCCGATAGAGCTCAAGCTGCTATCGACATGGGTTGTAGCCTTTAGCGAGCAATGCAATTCATAGGACTTCAGAGCAAATCTCGATCTACTGGAGAAAAAATGAGAAGAAGCCCAAGTTTGGATGACTACTTATAGACGAAGAGTGGCCCACTACTATAACTCCAGAGTCAAAGGCAAAATATTCAAAGTGGAGAACCTGGTACTTCGATGAGTAGCCATTTCACAACCTCAAAACCAAGAGAAGCTTGCTCCAAACTGGAAAGATCTTTATAAAGTCAAAGAGGTCGTCTGGCCTGAAACTTATTACTTGAAGGAGCTCGGAGGCACCGATCTTTCATGTCCATGGAGCTCGGATAACTTACGCATGTACTATCAATAATTTAATTTCAATAAAATCTTTTTATTTTAATATCTTCAATCTTGGTGCAAAACTATAATGATAGAAAATAACCTCTCAAACTTTGTCATTAGACGAAGTTAGCCCTGTTACACTACAATAAAATAGGTTTTTAGCAATGCAAATATTTATGATGAAATAATTTATGTTGCAAATATGATTATTAGCCATAGAAAATATTTTTCATTGCTAATAATTTATTATTTATGATGAAAATTTTTTTCCATCATAAATAATAATTATTATCGATAAAAAACTTTCATCATTAATAAATGGTCTTTAATATTTTTTCTTAAAAAAATATTAGATTATTAGCGATGAAAATTTTCTATCGCTAATAATCAATTATTTACGATGAAAAAAATAGTTGCATCATAAATAATTGATTATTAATGATCAAAAATTTTCATCACTAATAATCTTTCATTTATAATTATAAATTATTAGCGACAAAAATTTTTCATCACTAATAATCAATTATTTATGATGTAAAAGATAATTGCACCATAAATAATTGATTATTAGTGAAAAAAATTTATCACTAATAATCTTTCATTAATAATTTTTTTTAAAAAAATAAATGATAGATTATTAGTGATAAAAATTTTTCATCACTAATAATTAATTATTTATGATGTAAAAGATAATTACATCATAAATAATTAATTATTAGTAATAAAAATTTTTTATTGCTAATAATCTTTTATTAATAAATATTTTTTAAAAAATAAATGATAGATTATTAGTGATGAAAATTTTTCATCGCTAATAATCAATTATTTGCAACATAAAAGATAATTGCATCATAAATAATTGATTATTAGTGATGAAAAATTTTCATCGCTAATAATCTATCATTAATAAATATTTTAAAAAAAATTAAATGATAGATTATTAGCGATGAAAACTTTTCATCATTTATAATTAATTATTTATGATGGAACTATCTTTTATGTCATAAATAATTGATTATTAGTGATGAAAAACATCCATCCCTTATAAGCTGCCTTTAATATTTTTTTTAAAAAAAATAAAATGGTAGATTATTAGTGACAAAAATTTTTCATTGCTAATAATCAATTATTTACAACATAAATTTTGTTTACGTCATAAATAATAATATTAATGATGGAAAATTTTCATTGCTAATATTCCATTGCAAATAAGTCGATTAGAGTTTTAAATTAAAAAGAATTATGAACTCCTTTAAAAATTAAAAAAAAAATATGGCTTGCAGGGTCGATGCGATGGGGTCAAGGAGTCTGACCGCATCCACTGTTAGCTTGCCTGCAAGCAAAACAAATATATTTTTTTATAACTTTTTAAAAATTAGTATTCTTTTAAAATTTTTTTTTTTTTTTGAATATTATATAATTTTATAATTTAAATCTCATCTTCATCATTCATTATTTAAATAGTTATCGTGCAAGCACCATCACAAAATATCACCTTGATCTGGTAGCACTAGCTATGCAAATCGATAAAATTTGATTTCAATGGTTATGAGCGAACGTATGATAATCTGATGGATAGAAATAATTGATGAGACTGAAAACTTGCAATGATGATCTCTATGATATTTTTAAAATGCTATCAAAATTTTACTTCAATCAGATATAATTATGATAGTCAATTTAGCATAGGATGATTTGGATCGTTAATTAAAACATGAGTGATCAAGAGGCCAAACAATGTTTGATTATAAGATAATTTATTGATAAATAATCTTTACTGATATTTAAATTATCTATATGGTGGTGATCGTAAAACCTAAATTCTATGTATATGAATCATCCATGTTACGTACATTTTACAATAGCATAAGTATAATTGCTTAGAAATCTTAAGAATGCATATCAAGCGATGTATAATTTTAGATAGTTTATATACATGTGATTTGTATTTTATGATGACCACAATAAAAATGATCAAACTATTAGCAAAGATTATTTATTATAAAAAATAATCTAATAATCACATGCTAATTGGTGTTTTAATCACTCATTTTTCATTTAACGGTTCAAATTATCATCCCATGCTAAATTGACTATTATAATTATATCCAATTGAAGTGAAATTTTTCTAGTATGCTAGAAATGTCATAGAGATCGTCGATGCAAATTTTTGAACTAATCGATGGTTTTTATTTATCAGATCATCATATGATTATTCATGATCATCAAAATTATTTTTTGTCGATCTGCATAGCTAGTGCAACCTGATCGAGAAGATATTTTATGATGGTGCTTTCATGATAATTACTTAAATAATAAACGATGAAGATGGATGTTAAAATTCAAAATCGCTTGTAATATTCAAAAAAAAGAATTAAATTTTAAAATGATACTAATTCTTTCAAAAATAGAAAAAAATTAATTTGCTTATAGGATATTTAATAGTGAACGTGCTCACACCCATAATCCCATAGCATTAGTAAAATATGATAATTTTTTTTCTTTTTTTGGTTTTCAAAATAGTCCATATTTTCTTTTTTTAAAAAAAATTAGTTATTTATGATGAATTATTAGCGATGAAAATAATAAGTCACTAAAAATTAGTTATTTATAGTAAATAATTATTTTCATCATAAATAATAAAATATTAGTGTTGAAATATTATTTTCATCATAAATAATTTATTTTATTATTTTTTGGAGAGGGAAAAAATTTAGTAAAATATTTGGTGAGAATTATTAGCGATGAAATTATTTGCGATGATAAATTTCATCATAAATAATTAATATTAGTGATGAATTATTGATTTTCATCATAAATAATATTTTTAAAGATGAAAGTTTCATCACTAATAATTTCATCGCTAATAACCTTTAAATATCCCAACCCACTCCTACAAAGCCCACTTCAACTCGTCTCCCTCTCTCTCCCCCTCCTCCCGAGCTTCCACCAGTCAGCAATCGCCTTTTTCATTTTCATCATCATTGTTGCCGCTGTTGTTACCATCGTTGCCCTCATCGTTGTGCATTTCTGGTCGATCGATCGTCGATGAAGATAAATACTTGCCGATCATGGATTAGATTTTATTTTTTAATTATTCTTTCGATCTAGGGGCTGGAGATGTGCATGTTGCCATATGGTGGTCGATGGCGAACGTTGGCCATGGATGGTAGGTGCCTGTTGCCATGCATGGTGATTATGACCTTGGTGGAGGCCATTGGTGGTGGGAGGTGGAGGGCTAGCATCATAGGGGTTGTGGGGTCGCCAGGGGTGGGGTGTCGAGGGGGGGCCGCGACGGTCGAGTAGTGGGCGGTTGGAGGTGCATGGGGCATGGAGGGGCTTATGACGGTCGGTGTTATCTCAGATGGGCAGCCACGGGTGGTGGGCAGCGGAGGAGTGCTGTAGGGTGTTGGGGGGCCGCAACGATGGGTACGTGGGCAGCATAGGGGCTGGGGTGCCGGGGTGGGGGACGCAATGGTCGGGTGGGGCCGGATGGGGGTGCATGGGGTGTGGAGGGGGCGGCGGTGATAGCTCGGCCAGTGGGGAGCCGTGGGTGGGGGGCAGCGGAGGGGCGGCACAGGGACTGGGGGTCGGGGGGGCCGCAACGGGTGGAAGTGCGGCATTAGGATACTAATAATAATAATAATAATAAATATAATAGTAATAAAATAATATTAATATTAATATTAATAGTAAGAATAATAATAGTAGTAGTAATAATTAATAAAAATTATAATATTAATAATATTAAAATAAATAATAATAATAATAATTTTAATAATAAAACTATATTTTAAGATAAAATAATAAAATAATTAAAAATTAGATATTTTTAATAAAAATAGTTTGTTTTTAATTATATTTTTATGCTTTTACTTGTTATAGTTTAATTTTATTATTTGTTTAGTTCCTATATTCCATGTTGATGATGATTTATTATTTTAATTTTAATTAATTGAATGTTTTAATTTCTAATGCATATAAAATATCTGGTCTAGGATCCGAATCAAGTTTCGATCAAGAATATGAGTCGAGATCTCAGACTGGGATTTGGGTCATGATCCAAGTTGGATCTCAATCTGGGATCCGGATCGAGTTCCAATCAGGGGTATGAGTCGAGATCCTATCCAAGATTCAAGCCATGATTCAGATCGGATCTCCATCTTGGATCCTATCTAGTAATTATATTATGCATGCAATCATGTAACCTTAGACTCCTATTCAAGAGTCAGACATAGGGTCCCCAAAATGGACTCTGTGAACAGCTCTTGGATGCCCCGATTTGGGCAGTTCAAAAATGCATCAATATTTTATTGTTGTCATCGTATTCTATGTTTTGTTATGGAAAACTTCATCGTAGTTATCTCGTTCGTTCTCTGGGTACATATTAGATGTGGTTAAAATATGATCCATCTATATCGTGTACTTGGAGAACTATAGGGAAATGCTGTCAGATTTTTTTTTTGGATATGGAACAAAGAACAAAGCCATGACAACAATAAAAGTGATGCATTTTTGAAAGGGATAGGACCATACCTATTAGGAAGGAGTTGGTGGAGTTAGGATTCATGAATCATTATTCTTTATTATTAGATGGATATCGACAAAAATTGGATGAACATCAGGGGTATTTTCTTGCTTAGATATCGAAAAGGTGTTCGAGATTTTATTGAATTTGCATAGTGTAAGACTAATAGTGCTAGTCGGATAAACTATCCATATAAAAGATATGTCAATATAGTGTATCATCACATATCACTTGTTGAGGAGCATCTACTATACATCCTGCATCATTGGAGGAATGAGATTTCATATAAGAGAGCTTGAGATGTAAAGACGAACCTAGAATAGCGGAATTGCTATAATAGGATATGAAGGAGAAGATGAGATTGAATATATCAGTGTATTGATAAATATCATAGAATTGAAGTATAGAACCAAAAATTTGGTATTTTTGTTTCAGTGTGAATGGTGGGATATTAGCAATAAGAAAATTAGTATTCATATTGATCCATACTTTACGAGTATAAATTTTGCACGAACATGGTAACAAAATGAGCCATATATATTAGCAACTCAAGCAAAATAAGTAATATATTTAAAGGATCTGAAATATCGAGGTGATTGGCATATCGTACAAAGAATAATACCTAGAGGCGTATATGACATACCAACCCAACTAGAGATGGATAATAATTTAGCTCTACATGAAGAGGAAGTTTTTCAAGAAGAAGAACAAACATTGACTGAGCACCTTGTTGATGAAGAACTTATGACAGCTCCTTTGAATAGGGCTGATATGCCATCCAATGAAGTTGAAACTGATATTGTATTTAATCTTGATGATTCGGAGGATGACAATCATTTCATAAATGATGAAGAAGATGATACATTAATCGATTATTCTGATTCGGATGATGATCTACAAATTGAGGAGAATACGGATATTGATAAATAGATCTATATTCTTTGTTCAATCTTCTCTAGTAATAATGGTATTTAATACAAATCTCTTGATTAGCATTTATGTGTTTTTCACTATTATTGTTGATTATTACATTCATCTATATGTCAAGTTAATTAAATGCATACTTTGAGGATTGCAGGTATGGCACCAGGAGGGATACGATAATGTTCGACTTCCTAGCCTACCTCTAAGCCTTCCCTCATTTCCACTGCTGCACCATTGGAGTCACCGGAGGGCCCTATATAGGGGGATCTGACTGAGGCAGGTTCAAGTGATCAGATGGGCTCGAGTGGTATTTTAATATTTTTTATATTATAAAATTTAATTTTAATTTATCTATTAGGTTAATAGATGGCTAATATACTAATAATTTATTTATTATTTTTTCAGGCCATTCTATTTTGGTGGTGAGGCGAGGGTGAGGTCCATTGAAGAACCTCGCCCTTGAGCATTGGAGATGCGAGCATGAGGGATAACATCTCCGCATCGAGATTCCACCAGGCTATACCAGACCTATTAGGGGATGGTGTGAGCCATGACTGACTAAGCTGGGCATCATTTGCCGTAACTATGCCCTGATAATGCTCTTCGATTGGCGTTAGGTTACATGACCTCAAAGGAAGATCTTCTATACACACTTATAGGAATAATAATATTTATTTAAATATACAATTAGCATTGTATTCTTATAATATTTATTATTTGCAGGCTATTTTTGACATTATTGATTTTGAGCACGATCGTGTATGGCGAGCTATAGATGATCATTTATGCTCGCATTTCAAGAAGTATCAGCATTGCATTCATCGCCACTGGTATACTGTAGTGCACGATCAGAGGGTGGAGGCAGCACGACAGCGGCCATATGATAGCATCACTATAGAGGACTGGACTGTCATATGCTGCACGTACGAGGATCTGACATATCAAGTAACTTCTTATTTAGAATTTAATAATTAAATATTATTTATTTTTAAATTTAGTTATTTACTGATTAATTTGAATGTTAACTATGCAAGATCGATGTGCCAAAAATGCCGCAAATCGGGCAAGACAAATAGTCTCGCATTGTGGGGGTTCGAGGCCATTTGCTTGCCATATAGAGCAAATGATAAGTAATTTTTATTTATCATATATTAACTATTTAACTATTTAAAATTTTTTTATTAATTATTCTTAAATTGCAGAGAGATGTAGAGAGTGGCGAGCTTCTTGGTAGGATCGATATCTACCAGTGGACACATCAGCGATGGTCATGAGGCTAAACGATCAGAAGCCAAGAGCTTTATGTAAGTTTTTCTAACTATCTATGTATTTACATTTTGATTTTCAATACAAATTTAGAATAGCTATAAATTAAATTTTCAGGATCGTATGATAGATATTAGATCCTAGTCTATCCTAAAGGGCTCGACCGCACCCATAGATGATAAGATCTATGATCGGGTGCTTGGTAGGAGACCCTGTTATGTTAGGAGACTAGGGCATGGGATCAGAGCTCCTCCATTTTCACGTTCGTCCAGGGTGATATCCATGCTACTTGTGAAGTCCAGTTGATGAAGATATAGAGACAGGCTGCTGAGGATCGATAGTGGGCTGCTAATTTGAGTACACACATCAATGAGTACCACCTATTCTAAATGCAGATGATGAAGTGGATAGCATAGATGGAGCAGATGATGCACATGATGAGGTAGCAGCAGACCGGTCTGAGCTTTTTTGAGTGCTCTCCTCCTTCTTCAACCCATTCTCCTTCTTCAGATATTGTCGGTGCTTGATGGTTGGCTACCTATTTCTATATATTTTTATTTTAGATATTTTATATTTACAAAAAAATACTTTTTATAATTAAATTTTTATGTAATGAAAAATAAAATTTATTTATGGATGAATGAAATGATGACACATATTTAAGTTTATTTATGGATGAATGAAATGATGACATTTATTTATGAATTTTTTATTTTATTTTTTAAAATTAAAAAAAATTAATACAAAAATATTTTTTTTTCAAAAATGTTAGTTGCGATGTAATTATTTATGATAGAAAATTTTCATCATAGATAATCATTCATCATAGATAACTGATTATCTATGATGGAATTATGTCCACCATAGATAATCAACTAGCTATGATAGAATTATTTCCATCGTAGATAATCAACTATCTACGATGAAAATTTTCCATCACAGATAATCATTATCTATGATGGAATTATTTCCATCATAAATAATTTTTTATCCATGATAAAAATTTTTCATTGATAAAAATATTATTCATGATGAAAAAATTTATTTATATCATAAATAATTTCATCATAGAAAAGGCAACAAATGTAGAAATTTTTTACCGACAAAAAGTTTTCATCGTAAACAATTGTTATTAAAGACAAAGAAAATTTCATCATTAATAATTATCTACAATCCCATTTTTTGCAACTAAGAATTAGCGATGAAAATTCCATCACTAATAATTATTAGCGACGAAAATTGATTATTAGCGATGAAAATTTTACATCGCTAAAAACTTATTTTATTGTAGTGTTAGGAACATAAGGAGAACCTCGTCCTAATATTGAGCTAAAGCGAAAACCTCGGTTACTTAAGTTGGGATGCAGGAAGAGGCCCTTTCAATGGTCCTTTTATGCCCCTATAACCTTGTTAGGAATAGGAGGAGAATCTTGTTCTAATATTGAGCTAAAATGAAGACCTCGATTACTTAAGCTAGGATATGGGGAGAGGCCCTTTTAATGGCCCTTTTGTGCCCCTATAGTCCTATTAGGAACAGGAGAGGAACCTCATCCTAATAGTAAGCTAAAGTAAAGATCTCGGTTACTCAAGTCGGAATACGGGGAGAGGCCCTTTCAATGGCCCTTTTGTGCTCCTATAGTCTTGTTAGGAATAGGAGGAAAACCTTATCCTAACATTGAGCCAAAGCGAAGACATCTGTTACTTAAGCCAGGATGTGGGGAGAGGCCCTTTCAATGGCCCTTTTGTGCCCCTATAGGCCTATTGGAAATAAGAGGAAAATCTCATCCTAACATTAAGCTAAAATGATGACCTCGGTTATTTAAGTCGGGATGCAGGGAGAGGCCTTTTCAATGGTCCTTTTGTGCCCCTATAAGTCTGTTAAGAACAAGAGGGGAACCTCATCCTAACATTGAGCTAAAGCAAAGACCTCGGTTACTTAAGCTAGGATGTGGGGAGAGATCCCTTCAATGGCTCTTTTGTGCCCCTATAGCCCTGTTAGGAACAGGAGGAAAACCCCATCCTAACATTGAGCTAACGTGAAGTCCTTGGTTACCTAAGTTGGGATGTAGGGAGAGGCCCTTTTGTGCTCCTATAGCCCTATGAGGAATAGGAGAAAAACCTCATCCTAACATTGAGTTAAAGCGAAGACCTTGGTTACCTAAGTCGGGATGCGGGGTGAGGCTTTTTCAATGGCCCTTTTGCGCCCCTACAACCTCGCTAGGAATAGGAGGAGAACATCATCCTAGCAAGAGCAAAGAATGCCCCGACAACCTCATCCTAACATGGGTAAAAATCCCCAGTTGCTTAAAATAGAGAGAAAATACTATTCATAGCTCATCATACTAAAAGGAAAGGTAAAGAGAATAAAAGAGTCGACAAACATCTAATCTGCGCAAGAGGACAATAAAAAAAAAATATCATTTTATTAAAGTTAAGGATAGTTACAAAACGAGGGTCTATAAGACCAAGTATAAAATAGAAGGATGGGCAAAATCCTAAGAAGGATTGATTCCTCAGACTTTGGACTGCTAGCCAGTACTAAGGATTCCTTCAGAATGATGATCTCTTCTTCAAGCTCTTTCCTCCTCATCAAGTTGTTGCAAAACATCCAATCAACCCATCGGTAGTTCTTCTCTGACTCTCGCAGCCTCTTCCATAGAACTTTCGATTCAACTTTTGCATCCTTAATGGCTTACTGCTCGCAAGCCAGTTGGATCTTCAGCTGCTAAACCTCGGCCTTCTCTTACCTGACGGATTTAGAGAGTTCGCCCATGATCCTCCTTAAGGTTGTGATCTATTCCGACTCCCTGATCAATCCAAAATAATAGCTCTCAGTGAGCTGCTTTTGGAGCCAAACCATCTCACTCTTAGTGGCACAAAGCTTGTGCTCAAGTTTAGATATTCTTTCACTCCAACATAATCGATAAGTGTTGTGAGCTCAGCATCGTGCAACTACTTCTGGAGCATAGAGAATTTCTTCGACCAATCCCACTCATAGCATGCTTTGTCAAAGGACCATGGCAAACTCCCTTCTAACAATCGAATCTTCTTCTTGATTGCTTTAAGCCCGACCTCGAGGGAGCTGACCTTCGCCGTTAACACCCAAGAATTATCTTTAGCATTTTTCTTGACTTCGGCAAGCTCCTTCTCGAAGACACCCTTCCTGATGGCAACACTTGCAGAATCTCTCATGTGTAGCTTGCGAAGGTGGGTGACCTCGATTGTGGCTTCCGAAGCATGCTCCTTAGATTTCTGAAGTTCATCTTCAGTTTTCTTCAATTTTTTTCAGCTAATGAACTTCTTTCCTCAAATGTTTAAGATGAGCCTTCAAAGGGACACCCTGATGCAACAGATCGACATTGACAGGGGACTGCATCCAATGCACGAAAAGTATTCAAAAGCACTCGAAGGTATTGACAAAAAAAAATTATTTTCATTAATTAAAGTTCTTCGAGTATAGGGTAAAGGAAAAAAAAGAAAAATATAACTATCAAGAACCCCTAACCTTAGAAGGAGAAACAGGAGAGGAGCTCAGCACTCCAGCAGCAGTCGCAGACCCAGGAGCTAGTTTAGCTGATTCGAAAGGAGGAGCAGTAGGGGAGCCCAATGCTTCAGGGACAACCTCAGGCTCCAGCATGGGTTCAAGCACCTCGACAGCAGGCTCAGAGGGCTTAAGGGCTACTTCGACAGGACAAGGGTCGATCGCAATAGCTGATGGTCCAGTCTCTTCATCGGAGATGTCTTCATAAAGAAAATCAAGATCAAGTTCAAAAAACTTCCCAGCCACTCGATCCTTGTAGAGCTCGTACCCCTTTTGAAAAGCCTTCTGACTGAAGGCAATCTTCAGCTTCATCATTTCAAACGAAACCTTGAACTCCTCCACTGGCTGGACCTTTGCCTCTGAGATCTGCCTTGAGGTTTCATCCTTTAGCTCGATAATCCTGACCTCAACTTTATTCCTCCTCTCTTCCTTCAAAGCCAAAGCAGCCTACGACCCCGTCAGAATGAGCTCTCCCTTATGGAGTAACTCCTGAAGGACCCCAACCTCGATCATTTTCTCCTCCAAGAGATGGTTAGCTTTAGCGGTCCTCTCCCGAAGGCGGTCAACTTTGGCCAGAAGGTTCTCCTAAACCCTTGATGACTTTGACTTCAAATGGTTCATCTTTTTGATGTATGCTAGCAATTGGTTACCCGACTGTAAGGAGCAAATAGAGTTATACAGGCATTAGAGGAGAAAGAAAGAAGAGATATAGCAAGGTGATTACCTGAAGGAAGGTACCAAGGGAGTTCCAAGTGAGTTGTGCATCATCAAGGTTGACCATCTGATCTATGACCTCGAGTAAGGCAAACTTGTCGACTAGCTCCCGTATGGTGTCCGAGGTGCTGAAGGGGCCCTCTTCTAAGTCGTCATTATCATTGGATCGATTAGGACGAGCCTTGCATTGCACCTTCACAATGGTCGATTTTTTCTTCTTTTTCTTCTCCTCTCCCCCTTCTCTCTTAATAGGACGATCTTCGATGGGGGAACTCATGGATGCAAGAGGCACCGAACCCCCAGCGACATTAATCCCAGTAACAGAGGGAACCTTGGCAGGGTGAGGGACTTCAGCACTCTCAACAGCCTCAAAAATGGTAGTGGCATCGGGAGGAGCCTTAGAGCTTGGGGTGGTAATCTTCACCCTCTTTGAACTCTCTCCTGATACTTTTTTCTTCCTTTTTTGGGCATGAAGTCCTTTGGCAAGTCTGTCAATGGCTTGAGCATCCAGCTTTGCAATAAATAAGAGATCATAATCAGCAATATCTACATACATACAAAATCCTATAAAAATTTGAAGCATGCAAAAAAGTACCAGCTGGGTCGAGGGAACTCAAATCCATGTTGAATAGAGTTTGATCCTTCATGAGTTCAGGTAGAAGGGGAGCCTGATAATTCTTGAGTTTACTAACAGAGTCAAGATCATCCCTATCTAAACTAGGAGCTCGGTGGATTGACTCTCTAAGAGGACCCCAAGGAGGAAGCCCTAGCATTAAAGTTCGGCAAGATACAAAAAAGAACCTCTCCTTCTAGTTGTGGATAGAAGAAGGGGCTCCTTTCAATAACCCCTACTTGCCAAACTGGGGAGAAAAGTACCATCAGTCCCTTGCGGAAGGGTGGTGTTTGAAGGTGTAGTAATTCCTAAAGAGGAAGATGGTTGGACGAACTTCAGCAAGATGGTAGAGAGAGAGGAATCCAATAAAAAATCTGAAGGAGTTTAGTACTATGGAGACAAGTGAAATGTTCAAGAAGCAAAAAAGACTAATTACAAAAGGTGGAAGAGGAAGCCTTAGTCCAGCACAAAGGACTTCCAGGTACAGATAAAATTGGTCGGGTGGGGGAGAGCAAGCTCGGTCGCTGGGTCTAGAAAGTTCTAGTTCATACTCGGGAGGGATCCTGTACCGGATCCTAATCAGTGAAAGATCATCTAAAGACAGAGAGCAAGAAATGGTGTTAGGTATAAAGGTCAAATGGGATACACTTCTGAGTTCAGCCTCCTCACCGAAGTTGGGATTTCGAGAGGTTGGATCGGATGAACTCCAAGAATCGGATGACTGAGTGGTTTCAGAAAATATTTGGATCAAACTCAAATATAGAAGAACCCCAAAAATCAAAGAAAATAAAACACAGAACTGCTATAGAGAAACTGATAGAACTAGATGCAAAAGATGTAGAAATAATTAAGAGAAAGATTTTGAAACTAACCTAATTAGGTCTAGAAGATCAACGAGATTACTGGCATGGTAGGAAACAAATGGAAAAAACATCGGTAAGCGAAGAAACCGAAAGAAGGAATTGAAGTGCTCTCAGGCAGAAGGAAGAAAATAGTGGAAGAAAATAAAAGAGTGTAAGGAAGAATGAGTCCTCAGAAGAAAGTGCCAGACCTAAATATCTCATAGAGTTTGAAGCGGTTATGATGGAAAGGCTCCTCCAGCCGGTCTCCAATTGATGCGTGTCCCTCTCATTGCGATAGGCGATCGGCGGTCGGTAGAACCATACTTGCACCATACTTGGGGTAGCATCTCAGTAGGAGTTTTGAAATTTATCTTTTTGGATTGCTTCACATTTAAGGAGGCTTCGGTGTCAGCACGATAAATGCTAAAACTTTCCATCCTACTAGCGTTAAATCTGGATCGAAACTTTGATAGTCACATGTTCTGTACTCCCTTCCTTCGAATTTTGAACTCAAAAGTAGGGAGACTATTATTGAGGATAAACCCCGCTCTTATCAAACTTTGGATCAGTGCTTGGTCGAGAAGGATTCTCAATCGTGGAAGAGCTTCAACCGTGGCTTCACTTGTCCTTGGATTGATCGACCTTTAGTATGCCTATCGATCTTTGGGACTACTTGAACGAACTTCCTCCGAACTTCTCCACCAGATGAACTTCCTTCGAACTTCTACACCAGACGAACTCCCTCTAGACTTCTCCTCCAGACGGACTTCTTCTTCAGCAGAATTTCCTTTGAACTTCTCCTTCAAACGAACTCTCTTTCTAAACGGATTTCTTCATTAGTCGAACTTCCTCCGAATTCCTTCCAATTATCCAAAGGGCTTCTCCCAGTCGAACCTTTCTCACTACTGATAGTGGTTCAGTCCAAACTTTAGTAGTTAAATCTCAATGGCCTGCATGTCACGATAATGGATGCATCGTGACAACAGATAGCACCTCCTATAACAAACCCCATGTGACCTGAACAACCCACTACTCAGCAGTTGTGGCTATCATCATCAGTTTGTTATAGGCTTCATCTATAAAAGAGATCCTCTAGATATTTTTTGGAGGGCTCTCTCCTTCATCTTGAAACTTTGCTACTTTCTCTGCTGAGCATTCTATTTCTGTTGGCCGAAAGAGCTGACTTAACCATCGGAGGGTCCTGTCAGAACCATCCCTCCTTTGGTTTGGACTTCTTCTACAGGTCTCGGTAGTGACCTCAGCTTCTCTAGCTCCAGCTAGTGCCGACGTCAACCAGATTCCACACCAAAAAATCTAAATGTCGGTTGTATATAGTGATGCATGGTATAAGCCAAAATCCAAAGATTTGGGATGGAAATCAGAGAAATATACTAACCCAAGTAATATTAACCTAGTGAAGTGTGACTATGATGAAGTCACTAGTCAAGGAATTTATTGTCACAAGAAACGTCTTATAAGAATTGATAAGGACATGGCATAATATGGCACAACTAGATCAACCAGCTCTCAACTGACATGGCAATTGGAATATACTTAGCAAATCCTAGATGTAATTGATTTGAGTTAGCTCTGACTGACTTGAAGGTCATGCTGAGCAGAGCAAACCAAAAGTCGCTAATCTCCCAAGTCACACCACCTAACATAGTTTGGACAGACATCCATTCAGCATGGTAGCCAATCCAAAATAACATGAGCCCTCCTACTTCAGATATCAGCTCAACCATCTCTTATGGAAATGCACTCCATCCATTATGCCAAGAGTTAAGGACCATAATAATGGCCCTAAGGATGGTTATAGCACGTCCCTAGGTGGATACATCATAAAAAGGCTAGAGTATAATCTTTGAATGGTTACAACATGTCCCTTTAATATTATTGCATGACATCGGTCTATTATAGCACAGCCTAGAGGAGATTCCTAATCCCATGGCTATATATGGACCCAAAATTCCTCCATCAAAAGGGAGGATAAAGGTACAATAGCAACAAGACTCATAAAAAGTCTCACCCTCTCCAATTCTTCTATCAGATTCTCTCTCACAAATTCCTCTCTGACTTCAGCATCAAAGGATCCGGTAAGAGCTAAATTTGTTAAACTCCTACTATTATTTTGCTGCTCGACGAAGTGGATGCACATTAACAATTCAGTGATTGGTAGCAATATAATGCTGGTGTCATCTATGAAAATCAAAATGAAGGAAGATCTGAAGCCATGAGATTCATTGGGAGGTCCAACCCAAGTTCAATATCTCCTAACACAGCCCTCAAAATCTCAACCTCCTTAACCAATTCTAGGAGCTATCAACATCGAACAATTCAAGCCACTCCAGCAAGTGCAAACACTCAAGGTAGTGATGCAGAACCTACAACACTAGAACATCAATCTAGTAACCAATTAGCCAAGTTGCCAAGATGGCCCAGCATAGAGCAATAGCCACTCTTGCACTAAGAAACTTAGGTGAGGTCAAAGATGCAATCACTCTAGCTCCCACTTTGGGACGGGCTCCAATTTAATGACTCCTCTTTATACTGACCAAAAAGGTTCTCTAGTAAAGAAGATGACCTCGATCACAAGACTAAGGAAATGAATAGTAAGATTGAATTATTGGAGGTGAGGAATATCAAAATAGGTAATGATCTAGAGATGATGAATGAGCCCTCCTTTGCTAAAGAGATCACGGAGGAGCCCTTACCAAAGAGGTCTAAAATGCCTTAGTTCCAACTCTATGATGGTATCTCAGATCTGATAGACCATCTAGAGACTTTTAAGACTCTCATGTTGCTTCAAGTAGCTATTAATGCAATGATGTACCATGCTTTCCTGCTTCCTTTAGGAAAGCTACTCAACTTTGGTACTCGAGCCTTCGACCTAACTTGATTAGCTCTTTTGACCAGCTCAACTATCTTTTCACTAGCCGTTTCATTAATAGTAGAGGATACAAGAAGACCTCAACCAGTCTATTTTTAATCAAGCAAAAGGAAGATGAGTTCCTTCAAGACTATATCTGCCGATTTAGCATGAGGCACTAGAGGTTTGTAAGCTTAATCACTCAATTTGGGTGGCAGCAATTAAGGATGGCAGCAGGGCGGATATAGGGCAAGTCGACCAATACTCATACCCGCTCTATCATAAAAAATCCATATCCATACCCACCTCGTGTGAGGATTTGTGGTGCTCCCAAGCCTTGGGAGGCCACGGAAGGAGTCATGGTGTTGGCTTCAGAGATTCCAAGGGCTTGGTTGGTGCTTTGGAGACCTAGGATACAAGATGAAGCAAGGAACCAAAGCCAGAAGATCAAGACTGCAGAAAGAAAATTTTCTACAGGTTAGCCGACTCAGTCCAAAACTGGGTCGGCTAAGTCTCAGTGCACAAGCAAAATAGAGAGCTGCGCATTCAGAACTGCTGGCACGGCATAGGATTGGGTTGGCTCAATCTAAGATTGAGCCAATCCAATGGAACATGGCCAGCTCAATGCTGTGACTGAGCTGGCTCAGTGCGTGGGCAGAGTTATGCGAGGGTCTATTTTGGGCTAGGGTCTAGGTTGATCCTAGAGATCTTAAGGCCTGGTTTGAAAGGTCTTAAGGTTGCTAATTCATATATGGGTCATGTCTAGATCCAGAGGATGGGAGCATGTGAGACTTGGGCTCAGTGAGTGCTTTCATATATTGGGTTAGCCAGGGGAGTTTTTTGGTCAGACCTAATGGTTATATATAAATACATAGGTTGTATTAGAATTTTGAAAGGTTGTATTAGGATTTTGAAAGGTTGAAATCAATACAGACCTTTTCTTCCTCAACTCTCTTCTTCTCTTCTCTCTAGAGTTGCCGCCCTAGTGTTCTTGAAGAAGCCCTAGAGAAGGGGGCGTCTTCCTCAAGCCCAAAGAGGGAGGCACCCCATCATGGATCTAGGTGGAGGATCGATGGTTTGCTACCCATAAAGAATATCATAGATTTCATCAGGTCCATGATAAAAATCAGGAGCTTCCGTAACATGGTATCGATGCTTGTGATATCAAGGATGATTGACGTTCGAGCGATATCATGGGTCTATAATTTGGTATTAGAGCTAGGTAATGCCTAAAATATTATGGACGAAAATATGGTATCAGAATCAGGTTTCAGAGCCTGATGGTGTGTGGAAGGAGCCAAGTTTTAGAGCCTGATGGTGCATGAAAGGAAAGGAGAAATCGTACAAGGTGAAATCAGAAATCTGCACAAAGATTCCATGGTATGTCTCAAATCTACCTTGTTATTACTGTGGTTTGGCCAATTGGGAGTAGTGAGTTAAAGGTGGAGGTTAAGAGGATTAACAAGAAGGGATTTTCTTAGGGTGGAAGGATTTGGTGCATGATTTGCTGATCAATCTTGGTCGAAAGGCTAGAGTGTATGATGGTTATTTGATAGGCAGGGAGCGCTGGAGAGCTACAGTAGCACTTCCCTGGAGATGCAGGGCTGAGAGAGGCTCGGCGATGCAGCAGCCGAGGGAGGTATCTCAGTAGAGAGCATCAGGATTCTCTAGGAAGATGGATAATGTAGGGCTATTGAAGAGAGGTTTTCCAAGGCATAATGGTCGAAGGAAGGCTGAAGAAGCGACTATACATCCTTCAGTATTAGGAAGGTGAGGAAGTAGTTGGAGATGTATTCAATGGTTCGACCAGAGCATGAATTTATGGAGCCTTAGGAGTGATGGAGATGGATGATCCATAGAGATCCAGCAAGTTAGGGTTGGGCAGCTGTAGAGCGGTGCAGAGATGAGTTAGGGAGCGCTGGAGTACTGTAGGAGTATTTTCCTGAAGGCATGGGGCTGAGAGAGGCTTAGTAGCATACCAACTGAGGAGTGTATCTCAGTAAAGAGTATCAGTGGTATCTCAAAAAGATTGGATGCTAATCTCAGGGAGAGCTAGGGGGTCTCAGGGAGCGCTAGAGGCATCTCTAGCAATCGAGAGTATCATAGATCAAATTTCTTCTGCAGGAGCACTAGGAAGAGTCGCGGCTCAAGTGGAGGATGGTTCTCCAGGTGCAACTAAAGCGATGGCTGGTGTAGGGGCAGAAGAGAAGGACTAGGGTGCAATTTCCTAGGATTCAGTCGCTGGTTTTAGAAGAATTGGATGAGCTCTTGGGTTTCAAAGGTGCCCATGGATTGTAGAGGTATCCAAGATGGCTTCGAAGAGGGCCACGAAGTGCGGAGGGTTCGAAGGGGCAGCGACAGTGTTCAAGGTGCAGCGGTAGGCTCAGCAGTGCAGCATTGAGTGGTTGGCCTCGTGGGACTCGATGATAGAGTCAACTGTACGGCATCAGGTGGACTTTAGATATAGATGGAGCTCCACAGTGGTGGCTTCACAAGTGGAGAGAAAATTTGGCATGAGTTCAGAGTGCCAGCAACGCATAGTTCCAGGTGGAGCAGCGTGTGCAGGTGGACAGGCATAGCTCTGAGGAGATCATGTCAGGTGGTACAATATGTGCTGGTATAGAAATGCTATAGGTTCTTCAAAAAAGTATAGAGAAAGTGATGCAGCTGCTAAGCAGAAGGGATCCTACAATTTTAGGATGGTGCCAAGAAGCAAGCAAAGGTCTTCAGTGATGGAGAAGGTCATCCCAAAGGTCTTAAGGGTGCATAATAGCTGAAGAGGATTAGTGGAGGCAATGATTGCACAAGGGGTTGTCAAGTGTGTAGGGATAGTGGGATCGTGCAGGAGGTCATTATCGAGAGGTTTGCCAAGACTTAGGAGCATCAAGGTGGAGATTATGAGAATTTGTGGTGCTTCCAAGCCTTGGGAGGCCACGGGAGGAGTCATGGTGTTGGCTCCAAAGATTCTAAAGGTTTGGTTGGTGTTCGAAGACCTGAGACACAAGATGAAGCAAGAAATCAAAATCAGAGAATCAAGACTGTAGAAAGGAGATTTTCTACAGGTTAGCCAGTTTAGTCCAAAATTGGGTCAGCTAAGTCTTAGTGCGCAGGCAAAATATAGAGCCGTGCGTTCGAGACTGCTGGCATGGCATAGGACTGGGATGGTTCATTTTCAGACTAAGCTGACCTAGTAGAACTTAGCCAGTTCAATGCTGAGACTGAGCTAGCTCAGTGCACGGACAGAGTTACGCGAGGGTCTGTTTTGGACTAGGGTCTGGGTTGATCCTAGGGGTCTTAAGGCCTGGTTTGAGAGGTCTTAAGATGGATAATTCATGTATGGATCAGGTCTAGATCCATAGGATGAGAGCATATGAGACTTGGGCTCAGTGAGTGCTTTCATGTATCGGGTTAGCAAGAAGAGTTTTTTGGTCGGGCCTAATGGCTATGTATAAATACATAGGTTGTATCAGGGTTTTGAAAATTTGAAATCAATACAGACCTTTTCTCCTTCAACTCTCTTCTTCTCTACTCTCTAAAGTTGCCGCCCTAGGATTCTTGAAGAAGCCCTAAAGAAGGGAGCATCTTCCTTAAGCCCAAGAAGGGAGGCGCCCCATCATAGATCCAGGTAGAGGATCGATGGTTTGCTACCCATAGATAACATTACAGGTTCTTTTAAGTCCATGCTAAAGATCAGGAGCTTTCGCAACATGGTATCGATGCTTGTGATGTTAAGGATGATTGGCGTTCAAGCGATATCATGGGTCTACAATTTGGTATCAGAGCTAGGTGATGCCTGGGATGTTATGGACGACAATACCCCGTACCCATCTCTAGTCAGGTCGGGTCAGGTAAAATGAAGGGCCCGTGTTAGGTTGGGTTAGATCAGATATACTCGCTTCCCTCAGATCGAATTGGGTTGGGTAGCATCCCTCAGGTCGACCTAGATTGGGCTTGGCTTATATTTGTTGAGTTGAAAAGAATGATCTTTCTATTAACTAAAACAAAATGTGTAGTTATTCTAGTTATTCCACAAACAATATCATGTTTGACTATTTATAATTATTATAGATATTAAAAAAAATATACAAGATAAGTTCAAGTTGACATTATTAAAAAATGTTGTGTAACTATTTTATATTATGCACATTGTTATATATAAGAACTCAAGACATCATGCTAAAAAAGCATAATTATTTATAAAGAAGTAATGCTTAAATTATTCTAGAATGAAAATGTAGCACAAATCTAGAAACAATAACTCATGGAACAAATAGATGTTAATGAAATGCATGTACAAGTTAAACTACATAAGCGGCATGTTTTCAAAAATCAAAATCATATAAGCAGCACATGAATTAATAGTCATTAAGTACTCACATGTGCTCATCATTTTGCTCTAGATCATATAGCAGGTTTTATTAGAAAATATGTTTTAAAGCCAATCATCTATGTGGTAGATGATTAAAATTAGTATATAAATTATCTAATAATAATAGTTATTTGGCTTGTTCATCATAGAAGTTATATCTTTCTTAAAAGAACTCCTAAATTATGATGAAGTCCTTAGAACAATAATCAATCAATAAAGAAGGATTTATCCGATGGTTCTCAAACTATTCATGATCAAATGATAAATTATTAACAAGGATGATAACTTATCGAGTGTAGATCGCTGTATGCCATATGCATTGGTTGTCCTCATAATCAAGTAGTGTGAAAATACTAGTATGACATCCAAGTAAGTTATAAGAGTATATCTGCACTGAACGTGATCAATGTAGCTGATAAGTGGTAAAAATATACTAATAAAAGTATTAAATTATAAAATAAATTAATCTATTTTATTAAAAATTGATACTTTTATTAATCTTATGTAGGAAAGAAGGCCACCAATGTGAAGATCTTATTTTTTTTGGTTCTGATGAAAAAAATTTCAGGCAAAATGGACTTCAAACGAGCCCAGAATCAAATTTCAAAAAAAAAAAAAAAAAAACCGCCGACGCAACGCTGACGTCAGGATGATGTCAGCATTTTTCGCGGTGCACGGTGGACCATCTGAAGGGTAATTCGAGAATTTCACAGCATAAAGAGCGCTCTGATTGGTTGAAGAATGCGGCGGTTTACGCAACATCGGGCTCGCGCACGATCCACGGAGGGCAATTTGGGAATTCTGATTGATCTAACAAGCGGTTTTCACTGAAGCTTGATCGGACGGACGAGAAGAAGGTGCTGATGGATGGCATCCATAGCTCCCGATCGAGATCCAATGGCTGAGATTCATCCCGACGTTAAACTATAGATTTGAAGCCTTCTTTCAATGCGATCGGACGGCCCAGATTCAATCCAATGGATGATCCAATGGTTGATATTAAATCTGACTTGATCTAGGTTATTTTAAGAGCTTTTTGAGTGGTTTTTGGACCGTTTCATACCATCCAACGATCAGAATTACCCAGATCCTAATTTGAGTTAGTTTGGGAGTCTAAAACCTAATTTTTGATGGATTTTGGGGGAAATAAAACTCTTCATCTATAAAAAAACCCAGGGTTGCCGTGAGAAAAAAAAAAAATAGAGAGAGACAAAGAGAGAGACGGGGAGAAAGAGAGAGAGGGAGAAAGAGAGAGAGAAAGAGAGAGGAGAGAGATTAAAAAAAAGTGATTTATGAGAAAATCAAAAAGGTTTTTTTGATTTTTCTTCGACGATCAAGACATCGATCAAGGAGCTTCTTCTTCTTCGCCAAATTCTCCACATCAAGAGCAGCAGACAATCAATTTCAGCAATCAAACAGTCTAATTTCTCCATGCTTTTTATTTTATTTGCTATTTTTGAATTTGTTATTATGAACTAAATTTTATTTTACTAAGGCTAAGGTGTAGCCACTCTTTTGATGCAATATTCAGTATGATTTATTTTTAAATTTTATTCATGAGGAGTATATAAATCTGATCTTAATGCTTTTAGATTACTGACCATCTTCTAATTGATCTGATGAACATAGATGTTACGGACCAAGTACATCTATGTTAATGCTTCTTGATTATATACCTTGTATTATGAATCAAATTAGAATTCATATGCATGCAGAAATTTTAGTGCGCTTTGGACGCAGCGTATTTTAATTAGAGGATTTCACAAAACCTAATGCATTAATATTTATTTAAATTACACCTGGACCAAAGGATAATTAATAAATATTAATAGTTTTGCTATGCCTGGACCAAAGGGTAGTGAATAAATTAGGAGACTCCACCGTCACATGAAATAAAATTATTCTAAAAAACTGAATATTGTATTGACTGAGTTGGTGAATCGATTGCCTTAGTAATCCATTGCTCTTGAATTTAAAACCCTAATAATTTACACTCTCTCTATTTAATTAAAAACTTTTAATTATTTTTTTTATTTTTTTTTAATTTCTTATTCTCATAAATCGATCTTCTAAATAAAGTATAGGAAAGAGCTTTTTAGTACTTATTTTTCAATCCTCTAGGGACGATACTCTACTCATTCACTTTATTACTTGATCGACTGGTGCACTTGCCATAGCTATAAATTAGAACGCATCAAGTAATAAAGTGAATGAGTAGAGTATCATCCCTAGAGGATTGGAAAACAAGTACTGAAAAGTTCTTTCCTATACTTTATTTAGAAGATCGATTTATGAGAATAAGAAATTAAAAAAAAATAAAAAAAATAATTAAAAGTTTTTAATTAAATAGAGAGAGTGTAAATTATTAGGGTTTTAAATTCAAGAGCAATGGATTACTAAGGCAATCGATTCACCAACTCAGTCAATACAATATTCAGTTTTTTAGAATAATTTTATTTCATGTGACGGTGGAGTCTCCTAATTTATTCACTACCCTTTGATCCAGGCATAGCAAAACTATTAATATTTATTAATTATCCTTTGGTCCAGGTGTAATTTAAATAAATATTAATGCATTAGGTTTTGTGAAACCCTCTAATTAAAATACGCTGCATCCAAAGCACACTAAAATTTCTGCATGTATATGATTTTCTAATTTGATTCATAATACAAGGTATATAATCAAGAAGCATTAACATAGATGTACTTGGTCCGTAACATCTATGTTCATCAGATCAATTAGAAGATGGCCAGTAATCTAAAAGCATTAAGATCAGATTTATATACTCCTCATGAATAAAATTTAAAAATAAATTATACTGAATATTGCATCAAAAGAGTAGTGGCTACACCTTAGCCTTAGTAAAATAAAATTTAGTTCATAATAACAAATTCAAAAATAGTAAATAAAATAAAAAGCATGGAGAAATTAGACTGTTTGATTGCTGAAATTGATTGTCTGCTGCTCTTGATGTGGAGAATTTGGCGAAGAAGAAGAAGCTCCTTGATCGATGTCTTGATCGTCGAAGAAAAATCAAAAAAACCTTTTTGATTTTTTGTAGCACTCTACTGTCAAGAGTAACTAGCTAAGGCCAATGGGTATAAGTGTCCCTCCAACCTAAGATCACTAGGGTGACTTGCAAGCAACTCACTGTACTTTGATGTCGGACTGCCTGTATTTTTGATATATATTCCAAAGATTTCTAGGTATAGTCAAGCACTTGTAGAGTCAGTGTGTGAGTCAAGACGGGATTGACCACTCCTGATTAACTTCAGGAAGAAAATGACTTGTTGTGTTTTAATTTAGCAAAATCTAGGCCTGGGTAATCCTCATAAGGAGTCATGGGATTTGTAAAATTTTGAGGTATAATAAAGATAACTTGTATGAGTGTTGATAACATACTCAAAGTCATCTTGAGCATTATTGGTCAAAAGAATAAATTATATGGTAACCATGGGCTAGAATTCTAAGAATGTTGCTTTGCATACATTCGACCTATCCGAACATCGGATACCATTGCTAGATGGTCATTCTGATTGGTACAAGAATTAATTTTTGTACTATCAGCTTACATTCGAACCTATGGGATTACACACATTAGAGGTTGTAATCTAATCAGTTGGCTAATCAATGATTGAGAATCGTTCTAAGGTTAAACTATCAATGCGATTGATGTTTGACCTAATGCAAGTATTGCAGGAGGATCGATTAGCAATTGGATTGCTAATTGGCTCAATTTGATTGAGCAATTAGGCTAAGATCAAGTTTAATTGAATTAGATTTAGTTAGAATTAGCTTGGACTTAATTAGATTAAGTCTAATTAGTTTATTGGATAAGCCATTTGCAAAGAAGAACAAGCCCCTATTTGACTAGGACATGAGTGCACCCAATTTCTAATTTGATTAGAAATTAAATCAAATTTAAATATGATTTAAATATAATTTAATTAGGCTTCTAATTGAATTAAAATTATCTATCAATTAGGTTGACTCAAATATAATTTAAATAAGATTTATTTAAGATGGCTTTGACCTAGTCAAAATAGGAGAGTCCTAGTTAGACTAGGACTCCTCCTTTCCTTGCACCATATTAGAGGTTCCACGCCCACTAATTTATTTCCATATTTTACATGATGTTTTCCATGCCAATAAGAGCTCTTCCATGCCCCACATCTAGTTTATTCGGAAGTCAAATTTGATATTTGGTTTTGAATCAGATAGAGTTTTAAAATGTCAAAATTCCTTCTCTCCCTTTTGGAAATTCTCTCCATGCCTTCAAATAATTTTGTTGCCCAATTTTTTATACTTTTGGACATGGCCTTGCTGATTGTCATGCATAAAAAATAGGAGGAGACGTCCAAGAGTTGGATGCCCCCCAAATTCCCTCTTTTCATCCCTAAAAACTAGGGATTTCACCTAGTCTTCTTCCTATTTTTATGGTGCCACTTTTATGTTTCATTTTGGCATGATATTCCCTAGAGTTCCTTAAAAAAGAGAGAGGAAAAAGAGGAGAGGGTCATGAGGAATTGAGGCACCCATATTCTTGGAGGTTTGGTTTCTTTAGGACATCGAACGTTGATGTCTGGTTGAGAGAAAAGAAGAAGAGAAGAATGTCTTCTCTTAGATTTTCTTTCAAGGCTCTTTCTTAAGAATCTCTTGAGATATTTTTATCACTAAAAAATTAGAGAGGGAGAGGTGAGGGACGTGGTCGATGATTTCTCCTAGGAGTTGGAGCATGGAGGTCTCTTTTGGACATGATTTGATCATGTCTTGATGATAGAAGAAGAAGAGAAGAAAGTCTTCTCTTAGGTTTTCTTTGAGAGCTCTTCTTCTTCATTTTTGCATGATCTTTCTTATGAAAAAATTAGAGGAAGAGATCTAGATGTGTGGAAAATACTAGAGGAGAAGGTCTCCTCTTGTCCAAGTATGAAGGAAAAGAGAAGATGTGTCTTCTCTCAAGGCCATTTCTTTGCCCTTTTGTTTTTTGATATTTGGAGGATCCAAGAGTTAGCTTTCTTCCTTATTCCTCCTCTTATTCTTCATCTCTTGGTGTGTCTAAGAGATCTAAAGAATAATTTTTAGATTAACCATCAGGAGGGATCTATGAGAAAATAGCACTTCGACCGGATCTTCGTTCGATGAACCTCCAATTTGTGTTGTAGCCTCGTGTGGACTTTCTGTAGAGGCTGGACGCATTTGTGGCTCCAAAGACAATAATAAAAATTAATCATAGAGTTCTTGACTCATGTGAAGATAAGAGATTTGATCTCTTCTCTCACCTAGATGCGATCCTGGGTTTAGATCTAAAATTGCTCTAGATCTAGGATATTGATTTGATCAATACCAAAATATTTATTTTTTGATTTATATTTACATTATGACATTTTATAGGTCCTATATGTAGGGTTTAGTAATTAGTTTACATGCTTTCATAGATTAAATAGTTTAATCAGCATCTTTTGCTACATTTTATTTCAAAAATATTTTAAAATTCAAGCATGAAACCCTGCATATTTTTCGTCAGTGGTATCAGAGCATCTAGGTTCTTTTATAATATGATTATATTTGTATTAAAATAAATCTAAAAAATAAAATTCTAAAAATCATACATACTGATTATAAGATTGTCTTGCTATAAGGTTTACCCCTTACATTGAGAGGTTATCCTAGTATATACTAATCTATTCTTGAATCATGAATAAGTTAGATATGATCTAAATAATTTTTATGATTTATTTTTTAATTTTAAATCTAAAATTAAATAAATGTTAGATCTATTTTAGATTATTTAGATTAGACCTAAATAATATCAGGTCGAACATATTGATTATATGATTATCCTGCTGTAAGGTTTACCCCTTATGGTAGAGAGGTTGTCCTAGTATGTGCTGATCTGAATAAATCATAAATATGTTAGATGAGATCTAAAGTGATTTATAATTTATTTTTAGATTTTAAATCTAAATTTAAATAGTTTATGATCTGATCTATGTGATGTGTTTTATGTTTAGATCTAGATCCTCTTGTTGTATATATTGATATGTATTTTTTTATTTTGAATCTAAAATGTATATGTATGACATATTTATTTTATAAAATTTAAATTAAGAACTTACTTTATACAAAACCCTAGATTTAAAACCTTAGGATGTGATATAAGTAGTAAAATAAATCATATCTAAAACCGTATATTGAATATGATTTAATGTAAACGGTTTATAATTTGAAAATGTTTCAAATGATCAAATCAAAAATTAGTTTTGAGGTTCCATAAATCCAAACCCATAAGTGTTGAACTTAATTGAAAATTAAGTGATTATTTAAGATCTAGGTTTGTGATTTAAAGATTCTAAGATAATTTCATAAAACATGGGTTAAAGGATAATGAGTTAGCTTTGATCAGGTCCTTAACTGGGTTAGACCTAGGGTTAGATTAAATATGAACTTAGTTAAGAAATTGATCAAATCTAATTAATAGTTAATTAGGATTAGATTATTTCTATAGATCACTTCAAGAGTTGTAGTTGATCAAAGTCCGTACATCTAATAAATGGATACTGATCATGGCACAGTGGTCGAGCTCGAGTCTTTAGGCAGACCAAATCAAAATTGATAAATCATTTAGTGTCTAAGATATGTCTGAATTTTTAGATCGGTAGTTTTTAATTATTAGCCCGCTTATCTGGCCATTTTTAATGGTATCTAAGACAAACCTTGGCAGATCCTCCTTTCGATCTTACTTACCTAGCCAATGTGGCTAATCAGGTCTTGATTAGGTTGCTCATTGATTCGTGCTAACCCATGTCATATAAAAAATTAGTGAGACCGATTTTATTCAATAAGACTGATTTAGGTGCCCATGGATCGATATTGATCCTAGTTCTTGTCAAAGACTTAAGAAGTCAGTAGGAGGACCTGACTTGGTGAAGTCAGTGGGAGCAAATTGATCCATGTCCTTTCTATCCTTAAATCACTAATAATTTAAATCCTCTAAAATTATTAGATCCATAAAATGATAAAGTTATGAAGATAACCGAGTCATAGCCTTTCATTAAGTTAGATGATAATGGATCCATTAACTCAATAATCATTAGAGGCCCAAAAGCCTGGTGCTTATTGACTAATGGAATTATTATTCCTAATATGATAACTTAGAAGTATTTTTCTAATGGTGGTTAGGTTGGCCAACCAAAGTTAAGCTTAATCATTCATTGGTTAGATGCACCAAGTATGGTCATGTTAATGGTTGGACCTAACTGGATCCTTATAGTGGAGGCCAAAGCCTACTGATTAGATTTCTGGGGTAAAATTAAATTATTAGAAGTTGTTTGGAGAAATAATTAGTTAATGAACCAATCCATAGATGCACATGAGTTGACCGACCAAAGTTGGACTTATGTGTAGTCTATGTGGATTATAGTACCTACTAGAAAATTAAAGTAATTCTCCAAATTAGAGGTAGAGGCTACCAATTTGAATAAAATAGTGGGAGAACTTTAAGACTAAAGTTCAAGTCTCTAGGCTTAAATTAATTCATATACTTAGGTCATTATTCTCTTTTCTCAAAATAAGGCTAAATCCTAATTGCTCCTATCGCTGTCAGACAAAGATAACTTATCGGACCCAATTTTGATAATTAGTATTGAAAGTTAAATTTAGTTCAACAGTACGAATGGGTTCATACTGGGGCTTCCTAGCCTAGTCAAAATAATTAGTCCAAAGTTGACCCAAATCAGGCATGGTGTTTTTACTATTAGAAGCAGGATCATAACAAGAAGAATTATCTTTCTTTTCTTGACCATAATAGGTTGAACAAGAGAAAGGAGCAAGAGTTGCTCATCAAGATTGTTATATGATAACACCTTAAAATTTTTTTATTTAAAATTCTACTACCTAGGTATTGGATATTGGTAGTCCTATGCAATTTGTTGCAAGGACTATAAGTAAGTGGAATGTTTGAAAATGGTGAGAAATACCTGAATGTTTGGGATGGAAGTCTTGTTTCAATCCTAGTTTTAGAAATTGTCAAGCTTAATTTCAAAAGATGTCATTTTGAGTGATTGACACTATTGTCCATCGTTTATGATAAATGTGATCTCTATTGACCTTTTAGTCAGAGATGGTTATCATTTATCCATAAAAAAGATTATTATGATATTATTATGAATAATATTACAATAATATATGAATAATAAAAAAATAATATTTAATATTTATATAGCCTATTAAGTATAATATACATATTTAATAAATATCCAAGTTAGATTATATCATGAATGTCTATCTTTGGCATTATAGGTTTAATCATCTTGACAAGAATAGGATAAACAAGTTAGCTTGAGAAGGAAACCTTAACATCAATGATTGTGAATCATCGATAGCCTGTGAGTCTTGTCTTTTTGAAAAGATGACAAAGTCATCTTTTATTGAAAAAGATGAAGGAGCTGATAAAGTTCTAAGTCTCATACATAGTAATGTATGTGGACCTATGAACTTAAGTGCTAGAGGAAGATATCAATATTTCTTTATAGATGATCTATCTAGGCATGGGTGCGTCTAGCCTGAATCATTTGAAATATTCAAATGATTCAATAATAAAATAAAAAAATAAACTAAAAAAGATATTTGAACATAGGATGTTCAACAGTAGTAGGGCATTTCTTTTGGAAAGGAGTTTCTTAGAGAAGGAACTGATGCCTATCAAGTTAAACTTTAAAAAATTTGACTAGTAGAAAATGAACCAACATAATTTAATAAACCTACAAAATCGGATTTGATTAGATCAAATTTGGAGCCCATTAAAGTTGCACCTTTAAGAAGATCCGGTAGAGTATCGTGTTAGCTAGATAGATACTATGGTATCTAGGTTCGGGATGGCGATCCTGTTGAGCTTGATCAGAACAACAAGGATTCGATTATTTATAGGGATGCAATGTAGTGGTCTGACTCTTAGAAGTGGCTTGGAGCCATATAATCCAAATTGAAGTCCATGAAAATCAATACTGTGTGGACACTAGTTGATTCAACTAAAGGGAAAAAATTCATTGGATGTGAATGGATTTTTAAAAGGATCAAAGTAGCATAGATGAAAAGGTAAGGACCTATAAAGCCCATCTCACAATCATCTCAAAGTTTGAACATATGTTTTAAACATATGCCTGTGTTATGAACAAAGATAAAACCTGCATATGTAATTGGGCAAAATATTCTATAGTGTTATTCCTGGTGTTATCTATAGATGAAATTCTCTTAATCGAAAATGGCATTCCAATATTACAAAGAATAAAGATTTGGTTGTCATCTAATTTTTTCATGTTCAAGACCTGATATGGTATACTCACTAAGGCTGGTGAGTAGATATCAGTCTGATCTGTAAAACTCCCATTTGGAATTGGATCAGGCATAGTGGTTTGAAGGGAAATCCTGATTTCCCGGTCCAGGTTCGTTCCAGATCTGATCAGATCAAGAGATATATTTCAAAAATTTTTCTCTTGATCTCAATCAGATCTTGATATGTTTCAGATCTGATTCTTATTATTTTAATAAATAAAATAAAATAAGATAAATTAAATCAAATTTAATTTACCTGATTTGGGTAATCCTATTACCCTGTAGATGATCCTGATTGCAGCGGAAGGTTCTGGATCTTAGCCACGCAAGCGCCTGGCCTCTACCGGTATCCACTCAGGTTGGATCTGGAGATCCTCTTCTTCTCTATCACACCTCCAAAAATCAGATCTGGATCTGATCTGGAGGATCTTCAAAACTCTTTTGAAGATCTGCAGTCGTCCTTTTGCAGCAGCGCAGCCTTCTTGCTTTTGATCGCCTTTCTTTGATCTGAATCGCACCAACCAAAATCCAAAACACTTTTGGACGTGGAGAGCAAGGGGAGAAGAGACTATGGCATGGAGAAGGAGGGGAGAGGCAGCCTTGGGGCGTGGGAAATCTTTTGATTCATTTCATTTATTATTTTTTGAGGGTTGGGCGCAGGGTCTTATTTATAGACCTAAGCTTGTGATCCAACTCCTCTTCCTCCCAACCAATCACAACCCTTTGTGAAATCAGATCTAAATCTGATTGGTTGGAATAGAGACCCCTGGATTCCTCCTTAGAGGGTGCCTAAGACCAGTCAAACTGGATTCTTAGTAGAACTCTGAATTGGAATCCAAAAGGGAGGTGGAGTCCTTGTCCAACAAGGACTCCTAGGCGCCTCCTACTTGGGCTCACGCCACCCTTGGCGTGCGCCCTTCTCCTTGCCAGGTTCTGGCAGGGGGACAGGCCCCCACCAGCTCTCCAATAGGTGCATGACATGTGGTCAAAAGTCAAAGGGTCAATGGTCAACGTTTGACCAGTCAAAGGGTAGACTTTTGACCAAAGTCAAAGAACAAGAAATGGCAGGTGACCAAAAATGGCAGGTAATGTCTTACAAATAAGACAACCTATTCTGACTTGGACAACCTCCAGTCAGACCATATGAAGGCCTCTGATTGAGCACAAACTCCTTTGGCTCAGTCAGGACAACTTATTTATGATAGTAAAAGAAGAACGTTAGGTTCAATCGAGTGCTAGCACGATTTCCTTGAACCTAATTGAATCTCATTCAGATCAATTGAACTAGATCAGTTCAATTGATGATCACCAGATTCAAACCCTTGTTTGTGTGACCCAGTTAGGTTCAGTTCTGTATGGTAATGGGATATGTCATGATCTCTATCATCGACATCATCGAAACTCCTTTCGATGGATCAGAACTCTTCTGATTCGAACAGCTAGAATGATCGATCATCTAAATCATTCTAATTGCTCCCAAAATCCACCAGTGACACCTAGCAGTATATGGTGGCAACCCATCAGAGCTGAATGCGAACCTCTTGGTGCAGCTACCTGTGTGATTCAAGTTCTTCTATCTTGAGCCCCGATCAGATTAGGGTTAAGGTGAACTCGTCAAACCCTAGTCTCTGTCATATGATGTAATCATTCGATTCGAGTCCAATGTGAAAATCTAAATAGAAACTCTTTCTATTATTTCACTCTACCATGGCCATGGACTTTCTGGACTTGATTCTCATGATCATCATAGGGCTGCTCCTCTACCACCGAGGTAGATAGATTCCATCTTGATGCAATCCAGTTCCTACAATGAACATGCTATAGCCAACATACACCTCAGGGTTCCATATGGCTAGGAGACCGAGTAATGGTGTAGTCAAACTATAACACCCTCAAGGTGAACTGCCGATGCATCTCAGGTCAAAGAACCAGACACACTACTGCAGCATCGAGTCAGTCATTGACGAGAAGGTAGACTCCCTAATGACTACTCGAGGTGGTCACGCTCAGTGCCCTCGTTCTCTAACGAGTACCTGTACTCTCGCTCCGGTGTCTCCACACCGTAGACTCAAGACTCATCTACTAAAGAGAAGCGATTGTACACCAACCTTCCGGATCAATCACCATCCTCGTGATGATCCTATGGTCGGGAGCATGTTTATGAGTTAATAATGATTATTCATGTCTTAAATTTTCAACTCTTGAAAATATGAATTATCATTACCATTAACTCAAAGGATGTATCACAGACACTAAATACACATATGTGATAGAAAATAACCCATTTTATTAATTATAGTCAAAATTATAATTTTGCCCCTAGAAGTGTATTACAAGTGTCAGCCAATTCTGGCTTCTAGGGCACATATATCTAACAATCTCCCACTTGTCCTAAAGCCAATTGGCTACAAGTCTAAGTCCCATCTTCTCAAGGTGGGCTTCGATCTTCTGCTGGCCCAACGGCTTTGTAAGTGGGTCTGCCACATTATCTGCGGAGTTGACTCTCTTGACCTCGACGTAACCTTTCTCAAGGTAATCGCGGATGAGATGGTATCGCCGCTCAATGTGCTTGGATTTCTGGTGAGACCTCGGCTCCTTAGCAAGGGCTATGGCGCCATTGTTGTCGCAGTATAGAGGAATGGCATCTGATGGCATTACTCCAATTTCTGCAGCAAACTTCTTGTACCAGAATGCTTCCTTCGCAGCCTCTGATGCAGCGATATATTCTGCTTCCATGGTGGAATCTGCTATCACAGTTTGCTTGGAACTCTTCCAGCTGACAGCTCCACCATTGCACACAAACAGACTTCCAGATGTCGACTTTCGATCATCTATATCGGACATGAAATCCGAGTCTGTGTATCCCTGGACTTGGAGTTCTCCATTACCAAAGACCAACATCATATCCTTAGTTCTTCTCAAGTACTTAAGGATACATTTCACAGAAGTCCAGTGTTCTTCACCTGGATTTGACTGATATCTGCTTGTGACACTCACAGCATGGGCTATATCAGGTCGTGTACATAGCATGGCATACATGAGGCTCCCTATTGCAGAAGCATAAGGGATCTTGCTCATGCGTTCTATTTCCTCAGGTGTGCTGGGGCACATCTTCTTGGAAAGATGAATACCATGTCTGAAGGGTATTAATCCCCTCTTAGAGTTTTCCATACTAAACCTCTTTAGTACTTCCTCTATGTACATCTTCTGTGAAAGTCCTAGCATCCTATTCGGTCTATCCCTATAGACCTTAATTCCTAGAATAAAGGATGCTTCACCTAGGTCTTTCATGGAGAATTCCTTGGACAACCACATCTTGACTGATGTCAACATGGGAATATCATTCCCAATAAGGAGGATGTCATCCACGTACAATACGAGGAAGACAACAGCGCTCCCACTGACCCTTTTGAAAACACATGGTTCCTCTTCATTTTTGATGAAACCAAACTTTTTGATCACATCATTGAAACGAGTGTTCCAGCTCCGAGATGCTTGCTTAAGTCCATATATGGACCTTTGCAGCTTGCAAACCTTGTGATCAGTATCACTGGATGTGAAACCTAGCGGCTGTTCCATATAGATATCTTCCTCAAGATATCCATTTAGGAATGCCGTTTTCACGTCCATTTGCCATATTTCATAATCGAAATAGGCTGCAACAGGCAAGCAATGTGCGGATGGATTTTAGCATAGCTACTGGGGAAAAGGTATCCTGATAGTCAATGCCTTCGCGTTGACTATAACCTTTTGCCACTAGTCTAGCCTTGAATGTCTCCACATTCCCATCTGCACCAATCTTTCTCTTGAAGATCCATTTACACCCAATAGGTACTATACCTTCTGGTGGATCTACCAAGGTCCAGACTTGGTTTGAGTGCATCGAGTCAATTTCTGACTGCATTGCCTCTAGCCATTTCTCGGAGTCGATATCTGATATCGCCTCGTTGTAGGTTTTGGGATCATCACCATGAGCACCATTACCTACGAGGAACATTTCCTCTACATCCTCTGAAATAATACCTAAGTATCTTTCAGGGGGACGGGAAAACTCTTTCCGATCTACGAGGTGGAGGAGGTAGTGTTCTTATTGGCTCAACCTGATTTGGTTCCACTTGGTCCTTAGCTCGTTCTGCTTGTGAGACTTTCTCATCAAGCTTAATCTGCTTTCCAATGCCGCTATCTTGAATAAACTATTTTTCAAGAAAGATGGCATGTCGACTCACAATCACATTGTGGTCTTCTGGAATGTAGAAATAGTATCCTAATGACTCTTTAGGATATCCTATGAATCGAGCTCTAAAGGACCTAAACTCTAACTTGTCCGCTTGTTGTCTTTTGACATGAGCCGGACAACCCCAAATTCTGAGATGACTCAGACTTGGTTTCTTACCGTGCCATATCTCATACGGTGTGGTAGGAACGGTTTTAGAGGGAACCCTATTCAGTAGATAGAATTGAAGTTAATAATGAATGTCCCCAAAGAAAATCAGGGAGGTCTGTGAAGCTCATCATGGATCGAACCATATCCAATAGAGTCCGATTTCTCCGTTCTGAAACCCCGTTGAGTTGAGGTGTTCCTGGTGGAGTCCATTGAGAGACTATGCCATTTTCCTTAAGATAGTCTAGGAATTCCCGGCTAAGGTATTCACCTCCTCGATCTGATCGAAGAACCTTAATGGGTTTTCCAGTTTGTTTTTTCTACTTCATGTCTGAATTCTTTGAACTTTTCAAAAGCTTCAGACTTGTGTCTCATAAGATACACATACCCATACCTAGACAGATCATCGGTAAAGGTAATGAAGTAGACAAAATTGCCTCTAGCCGGCACATCAAATGGGCCGCACACATCAGTATGTACTAGGGCAAGGAGATCTGTGGCCCTCTCCCCATGTCCAACAAAAGGGAGTTTAGTCATTTTGCCTTGAAGACAAGATTCACAAGTTGGATATGACTCAAAAGTCAATGGACTCAATAGCCCATTTTTCTCCAATTTGTTGAATCCTATCTTCTGCTATATGACCTAATCTCAGGTGCCATAGATATCTGTCGTTTGGACTATCCCTAGGTCGTTTGGCATTCACGTTTTGCTCGATAGTTAGAAACAGGTACATCAATATGTAGCTGATAAAGACCATTAATAAGGAAACCATTTGCAATTTTATTTCTTTCATAAAGAATGTTACAATGGTCCTTAAAGAAGGTGATCACATAACCTTCTTGTGCTAAGCATGAAACAGAAATCAAATTCCTGCTAGCTGCAGGCACATAATAACAGTCTTTCAAAACTAAGTCTAAACCAGATGGTAATCGAAGAGGGTATGTTCCCACGGCTACTGCAGCAACTCTTGCTCCATTACCGATGCGTAGGATCATGTCTCCATCCCTCAGCCTCCTGCTATCCTCAAGACCCTGCATAGAAGTGCACAGATGAGCACTAGAACCAGAGTCAAGCACCCAACTGGATGCAGAAGAAACCGTAAGGTTAGACTCAATAACGAGCATACCTCCAGAAGGACCTTCCTTCTTGTTCTTCAGGGTGGCCAGGTAAGTAGGGCAGTTCCGCTTCCAATGGCCGTCGCTGTTGCAATGGAAACACTTTCCTTTGCCATCGGCCTTCTTCTTCGGTTCTGCCTTCTTCTTCTTTGATCCTTCCACCTTTTGCTTTTTCACAGACTTCTTTTTCTTTCCATAAGACTTTCTTTTGGAAGAAGTCCGTTCCATAGCAAGAACTGAGCCTTTAGAACCTTTCATAGAAAGCTCAGCGGTAACCAGCATATTCATCAACTCGGCCAAGGAATTTTGAAGTTTATGCATGTGGTAATTCATGATGAATTGCCCATATGCATCAGTCAAGGATTGCAGAATAATATCGTTCTGCAAGTCCAAGTCCAACTTCACACCGAGCTTCTCAAGCTCTTCCATGTCCTTGATCATTGTCAGACAGTGATCTTGGACTGACTGCCCATCACGCATCTTAGCCTTAAAAAGTCATTTTCGTGACTTGATATTTGGCTGCGCGACTCTGTTCACCAAACATCTCCTGCAGGTGAGCCAACATTTGGCGAGCAGTCCCGATATCTTCATGTTGGCGCTGGAGCTCATCAGACATCGAGCCCAACATGTAGTATCTGGCCTTATTATCTTCGTCAATCCATTTTTCCAGAGACGCTCTCTGTTCAACAGTGGATGGACGAGCTGGTAAGGTGGGAGGGTCCTGGTCCAAAACATGTGGTTAACTTCTCTGAACCCAAAACAATTTTGTAGTTCCTGAGCCAATCTTTATAATTGGGTCCAGTCAGTCTATGTGTGTCTAGGATACGTGCCAATGGGTTGGACGCAGACATTTTCCTGTAGAGAGTCAAAGATTCTAGTTAGATACTGTAATTTTGACTTGACCAATTTGTTTAGGGATTTTATTTTTAAACAAATTAGCTCCCACTATTTTCTCGGATCCCTACACTCCCTCTGTAGAGATGCGAAAATCTCCGCGATTGATGATTTCTAGTGGGTGGTGCGGTCTCACCAACTGACTCATCACCTCACCTAACAGTTATTGGTGATGGGTTAGCCAATGAGTGAACAACTCTTGTTCAATGATTCTCTAATCATGGTGCACCCAAACTTGGTCTCTAATTCATGAATCTCACCGTATCCGGAATATTGATCCACTCCTTAGTTAAGTCAGACCCACCATTTGCATAGACTGGGTTCCTAATTGGGTCTCTCACCGTATCCGGAAATATTGAGCCCAACTCATCCTCCAGCCCATAGCATCCAATGCCTAATAGACATGGTTGCATCTTCCCGGTGCAACTGAGCCACTGTATCCAGCCGAGAACAATCAACCCCGGGAAGGGCCCGCACATCTACAATGGTGGAAGACCTCAGACTTAATCTTTTCTTAGGGAGAATTGATTCAGGTCTCATTAAACTAGACTTGGCTTAGTCATAACAATTATGACTAACCTAGTGGCATGGGTTAGCTCGGATTATTGACCACCTCAGATCAGAACTGTGTCAACAGATATGGCCAGGTAAGTGAGACCGGTGGAAGGAATATGCCATTAACTCGCACAAGAACGCATTCAGGTCGAGTAGCTTCCAATTAAAAACCAGTCGGTCGTCTGTGCCAAACTTACCTTAGACACCAAATTGTTGAGTCAGAACCAATTGGGTTAGCCTACAATCCAGACTCTAACCTCTGAGCCTAATTAGGTCTTGCTTGATCGTGACTCGATCTTGACCCAGACTTAATCCTATTAGGCTGGTCAATTTAAGCATTGTTGATCCCATCTAACCAACTCTTGATTCGGTTTGATCAACCGCTTAGACCTAATTGAGCTACCCAAGCCCGAACCCAGTATTATGAATATGTCTTAGATCTGAAATTCTCAATTTTAGACCTAATTAATATTCCATAAACTTAATTCTTAATTAAGTTGGGTTCATAAACAAAATATGCACAATAAATCCTAGGGTTTCAGGATCTAGGGTTTTGCAGAAAGTAAGTTTTGGGTTTCTGATTAAGGACGAACACGCAGCACCCCTACACATGTCATAAGAACACCCCATCGAATGGGAAGAGAGGGCCTTTAAACCCTTCTTCGTTCTTATGACCGGACGGCCAAGAGGAACGCCTTAATCAGGAACATGTCAATACTACAAAACAGTTATAGATCTATATCATATATCTCATATACAAATTTAGATCTAATCATGGCATATTTTGCATACATCTCATGTATCATAATCATGCATATTTTCAGATCTAAATTATCTCATAATAATCTAAAAAATTAGATTTAAATTGATCTAATCAAAATAAATTCTAATCTAGACAATTATGTAGAACTATTCTACAACTAGTCTAGTCATGCATCAATATCATATCTCATATGATATTTAAAATTAAATAATTTTTATTTGCTGTTTATCAGATGTTATTATAACACTTATAATATCAGAAAAATAGTAAATAAGAAGATCTAAAATATGATTTAATCAGATTAAATCAAAGACATGCAAAACTATTCTATAGAACTATTCTATTCTAGAACTAGTCATGCATATCTTCATGTTCTTAGATCCAAATCATTTAATTTTAATTTTTTCTGATTTCAGATCTGATCACATCTCATGTGACATCTGAAATCACTTTATTTTCTAATTAAAATAAAATTAAAAATCAGATCTAAACAATTTTAGAACCATGGCTCTGATACCAGTTGAAGGGAAATCCTGATTTCCCGGTCCAGGTTCGTTCCAGATCTGATCAGATCAAGAGATATATTTCAAAAATTTTTTCTCTTGATCTCAATCAGATCTTGATATGTTTCAGATCTGATTCTTATTATTTTAATAAATAAAATAAAAAAAGATAAATTAAATCAAATTTAATTTACCTGATTTGGGTAATCCTATTACCCTGTTGATGATCCTGATTGCAGCGGAAGGTTCTGGATCTTAGCCACGCAAGCGCCTGGCCTCTACCGGTATCCACTCGGGTTGGATCTGGAGATCCTCTTCTTCTCTATCACACCTCCAAAAATCAGATCTGGATCTGATCTGGAGGATCTTCAAAACTCCTTTTGAAGATCTGCAGTCGTCCTTTTGCAGCAGCGCAGCCTTCTTGCTTTTGATCGCCTTTCCTTGATCTGAATCGCACCAACCAAATCCAAAACTCTTTTGGACGTGGAGAGCAAGGGGAGAAGAGAGTATGGCATGGAGAAGGAGGGGAGAGGCAGCCTTGGGGCGTGGGAAATTGCTTCTTGATTATTTCTTTTTAATTTGAGGGTTGGGCGCAGGGTCTTATTTATAGACCTAAGCTTGTGATCCAACTCCTCTTCCTCCCAACCAATCACAACCCTTTGTGAAATCAGATCTAAATCTGATTGGTGGGAATAGAGACCCCTGGATTCCTCCTTTAGAGGGTGCCTAAGACCAGTCAAACTGGATTCTTAGTAGAACTCTGATTGGAATCCAAAAGGGAGATGGAGTCCTTGTCCAACAAGGACTCCTAGGCGCCTCCTACTTGGGCTCACGCCACCCTTGGCGTGCGCCCTTCTCCTTGCCAGGTTCTGGCAGGGGGACAGGCCCCCACCAGCTCTCCAATAGGTGCATGACATGTGGTCAAAAGTCAAAGGGTCAATGGTCAACGTTTGACCAGTCAAAGGGTAGACTTTTGACCAAAGTCAAAGAACAAGAAATGGCAGGTGACCAAAAATGGCAGGTAATGTCTTACAAATAAGACAACCTATTCTGACTTGGACAACCTCCAGTCAGACCATATGAAGGCCTCTGATTGAGCACAAACTCCTTTGGCTCAGTCAGGACAACTTATTTATGATAGTAAAAGAAGAACGTTAGGTTCAATCGAGTGCTAGCACGATTTCCTTGAACCTAATTGAATCTCATTCAGATCAATTGAACTAGATCAGTTCAATTGATGATCACCAGATTCAAACCCTTGTTTGTGTGACCCAGTTAGGTTCAGTTCTGTATGGTAATGGGATATGTCATGATCTCTATCATCGACATCATCGAAACTCCTTTCGATGGATCAGAACTCTTCTGATTCGAACAGCTAGAATGATCGATCATCTAAATCATTCTAATTGCTCCCAAAATCCACCAGTGACACCTAGCAGTATATGGTGGCAACCCATCAGAGCTGAATGCGAACCTCTTGGTGCAGCTACCTGTGTGATTCAAGTTCTTCTATCTTGAGCCCCGATCAGATTAGGGTTAAGGTGAACTCGTCAAACCCTAGTCTCTGTCATATGATGTAATCATTCGATTCGAGTCCAATGTGAAAATCTAAATAGAAACTCTTTCTATTATTTCACTCTGCCATGGCCATGGGCTTCTGGACTTGATTCTCATGATCATCATAGGGCTACTCCTCTACCACCGAGGTAGATAGATTCCCATCTTGATGCAATCCAGTTCCTACAATGAACATGTCATAGCCAACATACACCTCAGGGTTCCATATGGCTAGGAGACCGAGTAATGGTGTAGTCAAACTATAACACCCTCAAGGTGAACTGCCGATGCATCTCAGGTCAAAGAACCAGACACACTACTGCAGCATCGAGTCAGTCATTGACGAGAAGGTAGACTCCCTAATGACTACTCGAGGTGGTCACGCTCAGTGCCCTCGTTCTCTAACGAGTACCTGTACTCTCGCTCCGGTGTCTCCACACCGTAGACTCAAGACTCATCTACTAAAGAGAAGCGATCGTACACCAACCTTCCGGATCAATCACCATCCTCGTGATGATCCTATGGTCGGGAGCTGTTTATGAGTTAATAATGATTATTCATGTCTTAAATTTTCAACTCTTGAAAATATGAATTATCATTACCATTAACTCAAAGGATGTATCACAGACACTAAATACACATGTGTGATAGAAAATAACCCATTTATTAATTATAGTCAAAATTACAATTTTGCCCCTAGAAGTGTATTACAAGTGTCAGCCAATTCTGGCTTCTAGGGCACATATATCTAACAGTAATCTGCTAGAAGGATTCTAAGTAGATACTAGGATTCAGGGTATAGAGTACATCACATATTGCTACCATATAAGCTGTATAGTTACTAAGGTTCATTAGCAGGTTGGGAGTGGCACCCTCCACCGATGGTCCAGTCCTATCATAGCACTGGAGCCATAGCTCAGGCTAAAGAACTGAAGGACCAGCATATTCTATATCGCTATCACCTTTGATTTTAGATCAAGGTGATGTCAATTTTTGGAAGATCAATGAAAAAGAAGAACTTGATCGATCCATTTGCTAAGACCTCAGAACTAAGAAGTTCTATGAACTCAAGTAGAAGATAGGATATTTGATATCATTTTTATTGGCTTTAGTCCAAGTTGGAGTTGTTAGAAAATATGTCCTAAAGCCAATCATCTAAGTGGTAGATGATTAGAATTAGTATATAAATTATCTAATAATAATAGTTATTTGGCTGGTTCATCATAGAAGTTCTATCTTCCTTAAAAGAACATATAAATTATAATGAAGTCCTTAGAACTACAATCAATCGATAAAGAAGAATTTATCGAATGGTTCTTAAACTGTTCACAACTAAATGATAAGTTATTAATAAGGACGATAACTTATCGAGTGTAGATCGTTGTATGCCATATGCGTTGGTTGTCCTCATAACCAAGTAGTGTGGAGACACTAATATGGCATTCAGATGAGATGTAGGAGTATATCTACATTGAACATGATCAATGTAGGACTCTATTATTAAGAGTAACTAGCTAAGGCCAATGGGTATAAGTGTTCCTTCGACCTGGGATCACCATGGTGACTTGCAAGCAACTCACTATACTTCAGTGCTGGACTGTCTGTATTTCTAATATAGGTTTAAAAAAAAATTTGGTATAGTCAAGTACTTGTAGAGTCAGTGTATGAGTCAAGACGGGATTGACCATTTTTTATTAACTTCGGGAAGAGAATGACTCATTGTGTTTCAATTTAGCAAAACCTAAGCCTGGGTAATCCTCATGAGGAGTCATGGGATTTGTAAAATTTGAAGATACAATAGAGATGACTTGCATGAGTGTTGATAGCATACTCAAAGTTGTCTTGAGTATTATTTATTAAAGGAATGAATTATATGGTAACCATGGGTCAGGATTCTAAGAATGTTACTTTGCATACATTCGATCTATCTGGATGTCGAGTAACATTGCTAGATGGTCATTCTGATTAGTATAAAAATTAGTTTTTATTGGTACCGACTTAGGTTTGAACCTATGGGGTCATACATATTAGAGATTGTAACCTGATCAGATAGTTAATCAATGATTGAAAATTATTCTATGGTCAAACTATCAATATGATTGATGTTTGACCTAATGCAAGTATTACAAGAGGATCGATTAGCAATTGAATTACTAATTGGCTCAATTTAATTGAGCAATCAAGCTGAGATCAAGTCTAATTACATTAAATTAAATTAAAATTAATTTAGACTTAATTGGATTAAGTCTAATTGATTTATTGGATAAGCCTCAAGGAAGAACAAGTCTTTGTTCGACTAGGACTTGAGTGCACCTAATTTCTATTTTGATTCAAAATTAAATCAGATTTAAATATGATTTAAATCTAATTTAATTAGACTTATAATTAGATTAAAATTATCTATTAATTAGGTTGACTTAAATCTAATTTAAATAAGATTTAAATCAGGTTTAAGATGGCTTTGACCTAGTCAAAATAGGAGAGTCCTTGTTAGACTAGGACTCCTCCTTTCCTTGAGCCATATTAGAGGTTCCATGCCCACTAATTCATTTCTAGATTTTATGTAATGTTTTCCATGCCAATAAGAGCTCTTCCACGCCCCACATCTAGTTTATTTGGAATCAAATTTGACTTGGTCAAATTTGGTATTTGGTTTTGAATCAGATAGAGTTTTAAAATGTCAAACTTCCTTCTCTCCCTTTTGGAAATTCTCACCATTCCTTCAAATAATTTTGTTGCCCAATTTTTTCTTCATTTGGACATGGCCTTTTTGATTGTCATGCACAAATAATGGGGGGAGGCATCCAAGTGTTGGACACCCCCCAAATTCCCTCTTTTAATCCCTAAAAACTAGTGATTTGACCTAGTCTTCTTTCTACTTTTATGGCTTCACTTTTATGTTTCTTTTTGGCATGATATTTCCTGGAGTTCCACAAAAAGGAGAGAGGAAAAAGAGGAGAGGGGTGTAAGGAATTGAGGTGCCCATATTCTTGGAGGTTTGGTTTCTTTAGGACATCAAAAGTTGATGTCCGGTTGAGAGAAAAGAAGAGAAGAATGTCTTCTCTTAGATTTTCTTTCATGGCTCTTTCTTAATAATCTCTTGAGATGTTTTTACTACTAAAAAATCAGAGAGGGAGAGGTGAGGGATGTGGTCAATGATTGCTGCAAGAAGTTGGAGCATGGAGGTCTCTTTTGGACATGATTTGATCATGTCCTGATGAGAAAAGAAGAGGAAAAGAAAGTCTTTTCTTAGGATTTCTTTGAGAGCCCTTCTTCTCTATTTTTGTATGATCTTTCTTATAAGAAAAATTAGAAAGGAAGAGATCTAGATGTGTGAAAAATACTAGAGGAGAAGGTCTCCTCTTGTCTAGGTATGAAGGCTGATTCAGGACATCAATGGCTGATGTCCTGAAAAGAGAAGATGTGTCTTCTCTCGAGGCCTTTCCTTTGCCCTTTTATTTTTTGATATTTGGAAGATCCAAGGGTTGGATTTCTTTCTTATTCCTCCTCTTATTCTTCATCTCTTGGAGTGTCCAAAAAATTTGAAGAATAATTTTTAGATTAACCATCAGGAAAGATCCACGAGAAGCTAGCACTTCAAGCGGATCTTTGTTCGACAAACCTTCAGTTATGTTGGAGCCTCATGTGGACTTTCTATAAAGGTCAGATGCTTATGTGGCTCCAAAGATAACAATAAAAATCAACCATGGAGTTCTTAATCCATGTGAAGGTAAGAGATTTGATCTCTTCTCTCACCTAGATGCGATCTAGGGTTTAGATCTAGAATTATTCTAGATCTAGGGTATTGATTTGATCAATACCAAAATATTTATTTTTTGATTTATATTTGCATTATGACATATTATAGATCTTAGATGTAGGGTTTAGTAATTAGATTACATGCTTTTGTAAATTAAATAGTTTAATTTATATCTTCTATTATGTTTTATTTCAAAAATATTTTGAAATTCAAGCATGAAACCCTGCATATTTTTCATTAGTATTATCAGAGCATCTAGGTTCTTTTATAACATGATCATGTTTGCATTAAAATAAATTTAAAAAATAAAACTTTAAAAATCGCGTATGCTGATTATACGATTATCCTGCTATAAGTTTTACTCCTTACAGTGGATAGGTTATCCTAGTATGTGCTGATCTATTCTTGAATCATGAATAAGTTAGATATGATCTAAATAATTTTTAGGATTTATTTTTTAATTTTAAATCTAAAATTAAATAGATGTTAGATCTATTTTAGATTATTTAGATTAGATCTAAATAATATCGGATCAGACATACTGATTATAAGATTGTCCTACTGTAAAGTTTATCACTTATAGTAGAAAGATTGTCCTAGTATGTGCTAATCTGAATAAATCATAAATATGTTAAATGAGATCTAAAGTGATTTATAATTTACTTTTAGATTTTAAATCAAAATTTAAATTATTTATGATCTGATCCATGTGATATATTTTATGTTTAGATCTAGATCATCTTGTTGCATATGTTGATATGTATTTTTTTATTTTAAATCTAGAATGTATATGTATGACATATTTATTTTGTAGAATTTAAATTGAGAACTTACTTTCTGTAAAATCCTAGTTTCGGAATCCTAGTATGTGATCTAAATGTTAAAATAAATTAGATTTAAAACCATATATTGAATATGATTTAATATAAACTATCTACAATTTGAAAATATTTTAAATGATCAAATTAGAAATTAGTTCTGAGGTTCCAAAAATCCAAAACCATAAGTCTTGAACTTAATTGAGAATTAAGTGATTATTTAGGATCTAGGTTTGTGATTTAAGGATCCTAAGATAATTTCATAAAATATGAGTTAAAGGATAATAGGTTAGCTTTGATCAGGTCCTTAACTGGGTTAGACCTAGGGTTAGATTAAATATGGATTTAGTTAAGAAATTGATCAAATCTAATTAATAGTTAATTAGGATTAGGTCATTTCTATAGATCACTTCAATAATTGTAGTTAATCAAAATCTATACATTTAGCAAATGGATACTGATCGTGGCTCAGTGGTTGAGCCCGAGTCTTTAGGTAGACCAAATCAAAATTGGTAAATTAATTGATGTCTAAGGTAAGTCTAGATTCCCAGACCAGTGATTTTTAATTGGTAGCCCACTTATTTGGCCATTTCTGATGGTGTCTAAGGCAAGCCTTGACAGACCCTCCCATCGATCTCACTTATCTGGCTAATATGGTTAATCAGGTCATGATTAGGTTGCTCATTGATTTGTGCTAACCAATGTCATATAGAAAATTAGTAAGATTGATTTGATTCAGTAAGACTAATCTAGGTACTCATGGACCGATATTAATCCTGGTTCTTGTCAAAGATTTAAGAAGTTAGTGGGAGGACTTGACTTGGTGAAATTAGTAGAAGCAAATTGGTCCATATCCTTTCTATCTTTAAATTGCTAATAATTTAAATCCTCTAAAATTATTAGGTTTCTAAAATGATAAAGTTATGAAGATAACTGAGTCATAGCCTCCTATTAAGTTGGATGATAATGGGTCCATTAACTCAATAATCATTGAAGACCCAAAGGCCTGGTGCTTATTGACTAATGGAATTATTATTCATAACATGATAACTTGAAAGTGTCTCTCTAACGGTGGTAAGGTTGGCCAACCAAAGTTGGGCTTAATCATTCATTGGTTAGATGCACCAAGTATGGTCATGTTAATGGTTAGACCTAATTGGATCCTTATAGTGAAGGCCAAAGCCTACTGATTAGGTTTCTAGGGCAAAATTAAATTACTAGAAGTTGTTTGGAGAAATAATTAGTTAATAAACCGACTCATAGATGCACATGAGTTGACTGACCAAAGTCAGGCTTGTGTGTAGTTTGTGTAGATTCTAGTATCTATTAGGGAATTCAAGTAATTTTTCAAATTGGAGGTAGAGGCTACCAATTCGAATAAAATAGTGGGAGAACCTTAAGACTAAAGTCCAAATCTCTAGGCTTAATAATTCATATACTTAAGTCGTTGTTCTCTTTTTTCAAAACAAGGCTAAACCCTAATTGCTCCTATCACTATCAGACAGTGATGACTTATGGGATCCAACTTTGATAATTAGTATCGAAAGTTAAATTTAGTTCAGCAGTATGAATAGATTTATATAGGGGCTTTGTAGCCTAGTCAAAATAATTAGTCCAAAGTTGGCCCAAATCAAGCATAGTGCTTGTACTGTTAGAAGCAGGATCATAGGAAGAAGAATTATCTTGCTTCTCTTGATCATAACAGGCTGAACAAGACAAAGGATCAAGGATGTTATATGATAACACCTTAAAATTTCTTTGTTTAAAATTCTACTACCTGCGTATTGAATACCAGTAGTCCTATACAATTTGTTGCAAGGACTATGGATAAGTGGAATGTTTGAAAATGGTGAGAAATATCTAAACATTTGGGATGAAAGTCTTGTTCTAATCCTAACTTTAAAAATTATCAAGCTTATTTTCAAAAGATGTCATTTTGAGTGATTGTCACTATTGTCCATCATTTATGATATGTGTGATCTCTATTGGCCTTTTGGTCAGAGATGGTTATCATTTATCCATAAAAGAAATTATTATGGTATTATTATGAATAATGTTACAATAATACATAGATAATAAAAAAATAATATTTAATATTTATACAGTCTATTAAGTGTAATATATACATTTAATAAACACCCAAGTTAGATTATATCATGGATGTCTATCTTTGGCATTATAGGCTTAGTCATCTTAACAAGAATAGGATAAATGGGTTAGCTTGAGAGGTGAACCTCGACATTAATGATTGTGAATCATTGATAGCCTGTGAATCTTGTCTTCTTGAGAAGATGATAAAATCATCTTTTACTAGAAAAGATGAAGGAGCCGATAAAGTTCTAAGTCTCATACATTGTGATGTATGTAGACCTATAAAAACTTAAGTGCCAGAGAAAGATATCAATATTTTATTAAAGACAACCTATCTAAGCATGGGTGCATCTAGCCTAAATCATTTAAAATATTCAAATAATTTAATAATAAAATAAAAAAATAAATTATAAAAAATATTCAAATTCTTCGATCAGATTGAGGAGGTGAATACTTATCTAGTAAGTTTATGAAATATCTAGGAGAGAATAGGATTCTCTCTTAGTAGATTTTTTTTTAGAACATAGTGTATCTAAAAGAAAAAATTAAACTTTGTTAGACATGGTTCAATCCACGATAGGGTTCACTAGTCTGCTTGCTTTGGGGTGGGGCTCTTATGACTACTTGTTTTACTCTAAAAATATACCATGTAAATCTATTGTAAATCTTTATATAGGATATGAATCGAGCATAGATCTAGACTCTCTCACCTTCAAATTTAGAGTTGATCAACCTATGCCATAGGTTTGCATATAGATAAACTTGGATACTGGCCCAATAGGTGTTTAAGGATTATTAATTCTATCATGCTGAAGAACATAGGATGTTCATTAGTCATAGGGTATTTCTTTTGGAAAGGAGTTTCTTAGAGAAGGACCTGATGCTTATTAAGTTGAACATTGGAAAGTTTGACTGGTAGAAAATGAACTGACATAATCTAGTAAACCTACAGAACCGAATTTGATCAGATCAAATCTAGAGCCTATTCAAGTTGCATCTTTAAGGAGATTCGATAGGGTACTGTATTAACCAAATAGATACTATGATATCTAGGTCTAGGATGATGATCTTGTTGAGCTTGATCAGAACAATAAGGATCTAATTATCTATAGGGATGCAATATAGTGGTCTGACTCTAAGAAGTGGCTTGGAGCCATATAATCCAAATTGAAGTTCATGAAAATCAATAGTGTGTAGATATAAGTTGATTCACCTGAAGGGATAAAATCCATTGGGTGTGAATGAATTTTTAAAAGGATCAAAGTAGCGCAGACAGGAAGGTAAGGATCTATAAAGCCCATCTGACTATCATCTTAGAGTTCGATAATATATTTTGGACATATGCCTTTATTATGAATAAAGATAAATCCTGCATTTGTAATTGGGCAAAATGTTCTATAGTGTTATTTCTAGTGTTGTCTGTGGATGAAATTCTCTTAATCAGGAATATCATTCTAGCATTACAAGGAACAAAGGTTTGGCTATCATCTAACTTTTTTATATTCAAGATCAGATATGGTATACTCACTAAGGATAGTGAGTAGATGCCAGTCTGATCTAAATAAGAACTACTAGAAGATTGTATAGATAATTCTTAAGTATTTGGAAAATACTAAGATCCAGTGACTCAAATATAAAAATACTGACTTAAAACTTATGGATGTTTTGATTCCAATTTTTTAGTCAGATCAAGATGATAGCAAGAAAAGTGTCGGGTCATACCCTAATTGCAGGAGCAATCTGCTGGAAAGATTTCAAACAGGATACTATAGCCTATTTAGTTAGTGAAGTAGAGTACATCATGGCATATGATGCTACCATATAAGCTGTATAGTTGCTGAGATTCATTAACAGATTGGGAGTGGCACTCTCGACCGATGGTCCAGTCCTATCATAGCACTTGATCCATAGCTCAGGCTAAATAACCAAAGGATCAGCATATTCTACATCGCTATCATCTTTGATTTTAGATCAGGATGACGTCGATTTTTAGAAAATCAATGAAAAAGAAGAATTTGACCGACCCATTTGCTAAGGCCTCAGAACTAAGGAGTTCTACGAACTCAAGTGGAAGATAGGATATTTGATATCATTTTGATTGACTTTAGTCTAAGTGGAAGTTGTTGAAAAATATATTCTAAAGCCAATCATTTAAGTGGTAGAAGATTAGAATTAGTATATGAATTATCTAATAATAATAGTTATTTGGTTGGTTCATCATAGAAGTTCTATCTTTCTTGAAAGAATTTCTAAATTATGATGAAGTTTTTAAAACCATAATCAATCGATAAAGAAGGATTTATCAGATGGTTCTTAAACTGTTCATGATCAAATGATAAGTTATTAACAAAGATGATAACTTATCAAGTGCAGGTCACTATATGCCATATGCATTGGTTGTCCATATAACCAAATAGTGTGAAGACACTGGTATGACATTCAGATGAGATGTAAGAGTACATCTGCATTGAACATGACCAATATAGCACTCTACTACCAAGAGTAATTAGCTAAGGCCAATGGGTATAAGTGTCCCTCTGACCTGAGATCACCATGGTGACTTGGAAGCAACTCACTATACTTCAGTGCTGGACTGTCCGTATTTCAAATATAAATTTAGAAGATTTTTGGGTACAATCAAGTACTTATAGAGTCAGTGTGTGAGTCAGGATAGGATTGATCACTCTTGATTAACTTCAAGAAGAGAATGTCTCATTGTGTTTTAATTTAGCAAAATCTAGGTCTGGGTAATCCTCATGAGAAGTCACGAAATTTATAAAAAATTGAGATACAATAAAGATGACTTGTATGAGTGTTGATAGTGTACTTGAAGTCATCTTGAGCTTTATTGATCAAAGAAATGAATTATATGGTAACCATGGACTAGAGTTCTAAGAATATTGCTTTGCATAGTTCGACCTATCCGGATGTTGGGTACTATTGCTAGATGGTCATTCTGATTGGTACAAAAATTAGTTTCTATGCTATCGACTTAGGTTCGAACCTATAGGGTTATACACATTAGAGATTACAACCTGATCAAATGGTTAATCGATGATTGAGAATCATTTTAAGATCAAACTATCATTGCGATTGATGTTTGACCTAATGCAAGTATTGCAGGAGGATTGATTAACAATTGAATTGCTAATTGACTAAATTTGATTGTGCAATCGAGCTGAGATCAATTCTAATTAAATTAGATTCAATTAGAATTAGTTTGGACTTAATTAGATTAAATCTAATTGGTTTATTGGATAAGTCAATTACAAGAGAGAACAAGTGCCTATTCGACTAGGACTTGAGTGCACCTAATTTTTAATTTAATTAAAAATTAAATTAGATTTAAATTATATAATTTAATTAGGCTTCTAATTAGATTAAAATTATCTATTAATTAGGTTGACTTAAATTTAATATAAATAAGATTTAAATTAGATTTAAGATGGCTTTGACCTAGTTAAAATAGGAGAGTCCTAGTCTTTGACCTAGTCAAAATAGGAGAGTCTTAGTTAGACTAGGACTCCTTTGCTTGTGCCATATTAGAGGTTCCATGCCCAATAATTCATTTCCAAATTTTACATGATATTTTCCATGCCAATAAGAGCTCTTGCACACCCCACATCTAGTTTATTTGGAATCATATTTGACTTGGTCAGATTTGGTATTTGGTTTTGAATCATATAGAGTTTTAAAATGTCAAACTTCTTTCTCTCCATTTTAGAAATTCTCTCCACACCTTCAAATAATTTTGTTGCCAAGTTTTTTCTCCTTTTGGATGTGGCCTTGATGATTTTCATGCACAAAAAGTAGGGGGAGGCACCCAAGAGTTGGACGCCCCCCAAATTCCCTCTTTTAATTGCTAAAAACTAGGGATTTGACCTAGTCTTCTTCCTATTTATATGGTGCCACTTTTATGTTTCTTTTTGGTGTGATATTCCCTGGAGTTCCATGAAAAGGAGAGAGGAAAAAGTGGAGAGGGGCGTGAGGAATTGAGGTGCCCATATTCTTGGAGGTTTGGTTTCTTTAGGACATCAAATGTTGATGTCTGGTTGAGAGAAAAGAAGAAGAGAAGAATGTCTTCTCTTAGATTTTCTTTCAAGGCTCTTTCTTTACAATCTCTTGAAATGTTTTTATGACTAAAAAATCAGAGAGGGGGAGGTGAGGGATGTGGTCGATGATTGCTCCAAAGAATTGGAGCATGGAGGTCTCTTTTGGACATGATTTAATCATGTCCTGATGAGAGAAGAAGAAGAGAAGAAAGTCTTCTCTTAGGGTTTCTTTGATAGCCCTTCTTCTTCATTTTTGTATGATCTTTTTTATAAAAAAAATCAGAGAGGAAGAGATCTAGATGTGTGGAAAATATTAGAAGAGAAGGTCTCTTCTTGTCTAGGTATGAAGGCTGATTCAGGACATCAATGTTTGATGTCCTGAAAAGAGAAGATGTATCTTCTCTCAGGACCTTTTCTTTGCCCTTTCATTTTCTGATATTTGGGAGATCCAAGGATTGGATTTCTTCCTTATTCCTTCTCTTATTCTTTATCTCTTAGAGTGTCCAAGAGATCCAAAGAATAATTTTTAGATTAACCATCAGGAGGGATCCATGAGATCCAAAGAATAATTTTTAGATTAACCATCAGGAAGGATCCGTGAGAAGCGAGCACTTCGATCGGATCTTCATTCGACGAACCTCCGATTTGTGTTATAGCCTCGTGTGGACTTTCTGTAAAGGCTGGATGCATGTGCGGCTCCAAAGACAACAACGAAAATCAATTGCAGAGTTCTCTACCCGTGCAAAGGTAAGAGATTTGATCTCTTCTCTCACCTAGATGCGATCTAGGATTTAGATCTAGAATTGTTCTAGATCTAGAGTATTGATTTGATTAATACCAAAATATTTATTTTCTGATTTATGTATATAGTATGATATGTTATAGGTCCTAGATGTAGGATTTAGTAATTAGATTATATATTTTTGTAGGTTAAATAGTTTAATCTGCATCTTTCACTACATTTTATTTCAAAAATATTTTAAAATTCAAGCATGAAACCCTGCATATTTTCCATCAGGATTTAAATTGGAACTCTGAAGAGAAGTATGCCTCCTTTCCATTTTTCAATATAGAAAGTAAATAGATATATCCACTCCTTGGGAGACAATATTGAACTTGGGATCAAAAACATCAATGCCATGGACAACATGGTAGAAACCAAGATTAGTGAATGCAGTGTGGCTCTCATACCGTCCAACCATATTATTTCTAAAATAGAAAATATAATAGTTTTCATCTAACATCCAAGAAGCACTAAAACAAGCATCTAGCATCGAACAATTAAAGAAGAGTTTTGAAATAGAAATTCAATTTAAGCCATGCTTTCCAATCTACAGAAGACAATAGAACAATTAGTTGGTAAAATGGTTTAGGGAGAACAATAGAACAACTACATTGTAATGAACCATTTCACTTAAAGGCAAGTTCCAAAATAAAACATCATAAAGAAATAATAGGAATAGTAATAGAAACAAGACAACAAATATATTGTTTTCTAAGAATTCATCTCCTCCTTACAATAAGAAAGCCAATCAACTAAAAAGAGAACAACCAAGTGCTTGCATGAAACTTTCTCCACTACATCAATCTTTCTCATTGTCCATCACCAAATTTTCTTCTTCGTTATCATCATAGTCATTAAGGATGGTCTAAATTGTACTACCTTGTGGTGGTATAGATGAACCTATAAAAACATAAAAAAAAAAAAAGACAAAGTCCATGATTTAATAATGTATAGAGTATAGCATATAAACTAATGAATGAAAAAAATATCTTACTTACCTTTAAGTTCAGTACATAACCAATTTTGAGCACACATCAATACCTCTAATATTTTGGAATGAAGTAAACTATAGCGTGGACTCAGCAATCTACCACTTGTGCTAAAAGCTGACTCTGAAGCAACTATTGATACAGGAATGGCTAGAATATCTCTAGCAATCAACCGCAAAGAACGATACTTGAGTCCTTGATTTTTTTTACCATGCTAATATATCAAAATCCATAGTTCTTGGAAGCACACCATCCTCAATGTAGTGATCCAACTCTAGTTTCACATTTTCAACCTTATTCTCACTACTAATAAATAAATCAAAACTAGAAAGAAAGTCATTTTCGATTGATTGAGTAGTCTCTACCATAGCAAATGAAGTACCAAAAGAACGAGCATTAGGAGCCATTCTATTGTACTTGTTAAGTAACTCATAGCAAATATTCTTAATTCTTGCAATTTCATCAAAAGCTTTATCCCCATATTTTGGGTGAACATCCACTCCAACAATTTTATTTTGAATCTTGGATCTAAGAGAGCTGCCACTCCCATAACACCATGAATTACATTCCAATAACTATTAAACTTGTCTAACATACTTAATGCCATGTTTCTAATTGGCTCATTTGGAGACTTAAGCCATCCAGATAATGCTACTTTTACCTCACAGACCTTTATAAAATAAGTATTAATTGTAGGATAAGTAGTCCCAAAAAATATCTCGAGTATATTATAAAATAACTCTAACTTCTTACAAATCTCTTTTGCTACCTCCCACTCTTCTTGACTTGGCATGCAAGTATAAGATGAATCACATTATTTCAAACAAAAAAATACATCTTTATACAACAATGCAGTAGAGAGCATCAAATATGTAGAGTTCCACTGAGTTTTGCAATCAAGAACTAACTCTTTGTTACATGAAATATGCAATTGCCTTATTGTTTCTTCAAATTTCTGCCTTCTTTTAGTTGATCTAGTCCAAAACACTACAGTATTACATATGTTCTCAATATATTCTTCAATAATTCTCAAACCATCTTGAACAATTAAATTTAAAATATGTGTGGCACAATGCATATGCATAAGTGAACCATGCAATATAAGTGAACTACTTTGAAGCTTTTCCAAGAGAATTTTGATCGTGGCATAATTGGTACTACAATTATCAACAGTCAAAGTAGACAACTTCCTATCAATATTCCATTCTAACAAGCAATCAAGAAGAACATCAGAAAGAACTTCTTTTGTGTGTGGGGAAAGAGCATAGATAAACCTATAAGAAAAATTAAACAAAATATAAACATATAGCTTAAATGAAATTGCATATATATAAAAGCAAATTGCATTTTGAATGAAGAATGTACCTTAAAATCTGATTTTGTAATATCCAAGAATCATCAATGAAGTGTGCCATGACAACCATGAAACCTCTCTTTTTGTTGCTTGAAGTCCATATATCAGTTGTGATGGCAACCCTACTTTGAATCTTCTCCAATGATGCTAATATCTTTGATTTCTCATAATCATAAATTTTAAAAATATCCCTCTTGATTGTGTTTCTATAAACCATTTTAAATAATGGTTGAAGACAATATGAATATCTTCTAAATCCAATATAGTCAACTACACTAAGTGGGAACTCATGCAAGATGATCATGTTTGCAAGCTCTTTTCTAGTTGCATCTTGATCAAAATGATAACTGCTCAAGCCTTGCTTACCATCCATCTTATTTTGCTCATTCACCAAAAGTTTTTACCTTATATCCTTAATATTCCTATATTTTAGCCCTAAACATATTTTCAAGTGTTCACGCAAATGAGATGTTCCATATTTGCTTCCTCCTAAAAGATGTTTCTTAGAATGATTGCATTGTGCTTTATCATTCCCATCAACTTTCATCTTCTTAAAATGATTCCATACATCATATGTCAACTTTCTTTTTCCACTTTCATTAATATCAACAATATCACAAATAGGTTCATTACTAGTCGGTGTAGAATTACTATTTACTTGTGATGTTGATACTGGAGCTATCTTTCTTGGAGATTGGTTACTCCCATGTGTTGGTGGGAGGGTGCAACTGCTTTCTTGTAAAGACATTTTGGAACTAAAAAGTATCAAAAAAATATAAATAAAAAATTTATATTATCATAGAAATTATCAAGCAAACAAAACTAATAAATAAAAAATTTGTATTGGCATGATTACTAACTTATACAAAACTGATAGAATGATTCAGATGACTAAATAAAAATAAATAAATATAAAAAATAAGTAAATGAGACTAATAGACTATTCTCATTGTAAGTAATAAGCTTGATTTTATAATCTAAAATATTTCATCAAATAAAGATATATAGACTATCATTATAAGCTGAAATTAAATTGAACAAAATTTTCTAACTGAATAGACAATAAAATAGAAAAAAAGAAATAACTTCTAATAGACTACCAGACTGAAATTTCTAACTGACTATTCGCACATTTTATTTTTTGATTGATACAGATGTATTTTTCTCTAGCTAGATTGATATAAATAAAGTCTGATTTTATCTAAAAAAAGGGTATCTAGTACTACCCATAAATTTATCATCCCTTGTTTAAGGTGAGGCTCCATGGAATAAAGTGATAATCATATGGATGGTGAAGGACAGTATTTGTTTTCCTGGTAAACTTTATATGGTCATCACTATTGTTCCCTTTCCATTTGTAGGAGTGTTTTATTTTTTTAAAAAAAAAACTAGACTTATCCTACAAGATGTCGTGCAGCATAAGAGAGACAATTACTCTACATTAATGAACAGTCACGTAGATTCCACAAGCGAAGCTTGGTTCTGGATTGATGACACAACATGAAGCAAAACAATAAAGGCTAGCTACTACTCCGCTGAGCACTCACTAGCATCAAAGCTAAAAAAGCATAAACCCTACCCTAACCATAACCCTATAAATATAAATCCTAACCTTAGATTGAGGAAGGAAGAATCACCATTCACCAGGATCAGAACTGCATAAGGAGAGATGGTTAGATGGATGACTAGAAACTTGCACATGAAGGGATTGATTAGTATGGCATCAGACAGAAGCAGGGAGATGAATAGAAGCACGACGTTGGTTGAAGCGATGATCCATATTCCTCAACGCATTACCACATCAGATGGATGGGAGATGGAGATGAACAAAGAGGAAGGGAGGATCGGAGGAGAAGAGGCATGGAGGTTTGAGTGGGTTGGGGTTAGGAAGAAATAATCAAAAATGAAAAATCGCACCTTAGGGCCTTAGGAGGTAGGGGGCTTAAGCATCTTTTTATAGTATCGGGTTGGGTTCGGGGCAGGGCCTACTATTATCCATTTTCAATCCAAACTCATTTTGGATTTTCTTTCTAAAATCCATACCTACCCCAGATTTCAATCGGATCGGATAAAACTAGCCCCATTCGGATTGGATCGGATCAGACACCCGATGGATCAAAAAAAATTGCCAACCCTAGCAGCATTGATGAATGGGTTGTGTTGCTACAGATTCTAGGCTCAAGTCAAAGTTGTTGGAGTGAGGCAAAGTCTAACAAAGATGACGGCGTCTGGACCTATAAAACAAATCCCTAGATAGACGTGGTTCTAGTGGGGATCCTCTAATACTCAAGTCAGAAATATGGAACAAATGAGAGGGACTGTGTGAAAGAGTTGCATATCTTTGGGGTTTCTTAATTGTCTTTTATTCATAGGCCAAGATTGGGGCAGGTCTTAAGATTAATCTCATCCTTGATTTCCCATATTTGACAAGTGGCATTGTTTTAGCCATTTTCATTAATTGCTCCAAATGGGGGCCCCAGGACTTGGCATTTATGTGACTTGATCACATGTGTGTGCAGCCATTTTCTTTGATGGCTAGGGTGCGAGAGCCTAGGGCTACGAGACTGATGTGACTCCACTCTATACATGGCCAGCTACTTTTCTTAATAACTTGATTTGGAAGGACCGTGTGGTAGTCCCCAGCCAATATTCTCGTATACAATAGTCAGAGTGGAGAGTGGATGGGATGTAACTTAATGGTTTGCAAGTATATCATTGGAGGTGAGAACTAGTGGTGAGTGCTTAGGCCAAAGTCAACGTGGGCGTTAGCACATAAGAGCCCAAATTGAGGTCTGGCACTTGAGGGTCCTCTTGGAGGTGGGAGCAATAGCCGTGGAGCAGGTCGACGGGCTGCTGCATACTAGGAAAGGCATCTGCTGCCAATGTTGAAATGGATGACCGAAGTAGGAATCAATAGCTTTTGATCAAGGACATCGATATCAAAGTTGGGGACCGATACCTAGGGTAGCCATCGAAGTGCTCCCACATCCTAACATCGGGCACTAGAGTAATAACTATAATAGGTTGAAATGCTCTTGCTTCAACTTCTTGTAGGATTAAAGGCCTCCTAAAGATTTGGTCTAACTCCTATTCCAAGTAGATAAGTACATCTATACCAAGATAGCTATAGTTGCTTGATGGGAGGCAACAAGAAGAAAATGTGGCAAAATGCATAAGAGTCATAAAGAAGAGGATAGGTCAAAGAGAAACAAAGTCAAGAAGAAAGGGGCACCACATGACCTATGAGTCCCCCTCAAAGATTTGAGAGATATACCCCTCAATATCCCAAGAGCTCAAATCTTGATGGAGATCCAAGACCAAGATTGCTAAGCTAGCCTTAAAGGATGAAGGCTCCTACTGAAAAGAGGGATATGAGAAGATACTATTAGTTCCACAAAGATTATGGACATGATACCAAGGAGTGCATAAACTAAAAGATGATATCAAGGCTTTGATGTGATGGGGTACCTTGGTCAATATATTGATTGTCAATAAGACAAGCAAATTTCTAAAAGGCAAAGTGATGATAGACCAATTGCTAGGGCTATAATCTCTAGAGGACTTAAAATTGAAGGATCCAATCCACCAATCTTAGAGGCCTACGATCGAGGAATGCAAAAACCTTGCATCAAGCCATACTAAGTAACCAAGCTCAAGAAGCTCAAAGAGGTGCCCATACCCTAGACGTAAGACCCTAACAATCGCAGGGCACACAACCAGCAAGAATAGTAATGCTGAATCTTGTACCTTTTTATTATTGATAATTAATAAAAATATGTTTCAATTCTTCTCCAAGGGTCGGTCCTAAGAATCAAATCATCATAGGTCCTACATGTTTTATAGAAGTTACTAGCCTTAAAGGTAGAAACACCCATAAGACTTCTATTTAGAAATTCTAGCACAACCTAGACTCAAAAATGTGAGGAGGCATGTCTTGTCTAATTACCTAAGTGCTAGCTATCTAAAGAATCCAACCAATCATAGGCCCATATGTTAGAAAGGATCATAGTCCAATCCTAGAAGGATCGTAGTCTGCTACCTTGGCCTAATAATTCCAAGAATTGATGTAGAGGCCAATTGGCCATAAAGGACCATAGTCCAATCTTGGAAGGATGTAATTCATTACCTCAGCCTAGCAATGCCATGAACTAAGGATAGAGGCCCATTGGCCACAAATTGGAAGGATCATAGTCTACTATCTCGGCCTGACAATGCTAAAAATTGGACATTAAATGATCGAAGTCCACCACCTTGGCCTCGAATGACCATAGATACCACAAGCCTCTCTACAGATAACTCTAAAAAGATGGTAGTCCATTACCTCAGCCTAACCATATTGAGAATGGGGACACAACCTTGAAGACACACAAAGGACCGTAGTTCAGTACTTCAGCCTTATTCAACCACCCTCGATGTCCACTAGATGACCTCAAATACTTGAGCTTATTTGCAAAGGTGCTTTGGCTTAACTTAGCCGCCTCAATATCTATAAGATAAACCTCAAATATCTAGGTGAAAAGTCAAGCACTAAAACTTCACCAAGAAAAAATGGTACGACCAAAAGGTTTATTTCATTAATATATTTAAATATTTAATTACAAAATAGATTAGCTTAGAGTCCAATCAAACACCATCATAAAAGAAGGTGTTCAAGCTCACTATTCTATACAAATGAGCAAGAAGAAGACCTACAACAAAGCTAAGAAGATTAAGCATAAGAAGAAGAAAGAGTATAAAATCCTGAAGGCCTACTCTTTGGAGCTTAGAGAAGGATGCCTGACCACGGTATCCTAAAGAGGAAGATTGGTGACTTCCCTTCTTGCTCTTGTTTCTCCTTGATGATGGCAAAGCCACCTTCCATGGTAGGAATGAGGTATCTAAAGTTAACCCCAAGATAGAGTCTTGCCATTTGGTCTTAGCATTTAGCTTGTTGTTTGGCTACCTATAGTTCTTTTTTATCTCAGCAGCTCGGGTGGCCTCTTTAGTTTTGCTTTTGTAGCCTCCGATCTACCCACCATGGCCTTTGGTTTGGCTTTTGACTTTGCTGCCTTCTGATCAACTATGCATAGCACCACCTTAGCACCATCACTCAACACCCAAAAGTCTCTCATCCATCAAAGCCATAATATTAGTGCTCTACAAATGAAGAAGAAGTCAGAATAATAATCTAACCTCAAAAATTAAAAAGGAAGCACCATTTGGAGATTACCTCAATAACCTAAGAGTCCAATAGTTATGAACAAACATAACAAACTAAGGAGTTTGTATTATCTCCTCCCCGAGCAATGCTTTCATCAAACGGACTTCAATGGAAATTACTAGAGAATCCATGGCAATCAAAATCTATAAAGCCGAATCAACCTCACCCAAAATATTGAAGCTTTTCAAATGAAGCGAGGGTGCTAGGACTTGCATCCATTATATAGAACCCAGAGCAGTTCAAATCAATGCCCCTAATTGACTCCCTAGCTTGGCTAGTTGACATGCATTGACCTAACATTGGCCATTGGATATTTATGAGGATTGGCACCTTATGAGACAACTTGAGAAAGTAAAACACTATGGTACATCATTTGAAAATTTCTAATTAAGTATTTAATGCTGGCATCCAGAAGATTCTCGATCAAACCAGACCACATGGCACAAATTGGGGTACACTTGGGTGATCCTACTACTCCCTTCATCCAAGCTAAGAAAAATGACTTGATCTTGGAAGTGGGGGGCAAATGATGTGATATAAAATAAATTTAATGATGTGGTACTATTGAATTAGCTATCTAACAACTAACATGGTAGCTGGGATACACTCAGCGACTCTTAGATGTAATCAACCCATGAGGTTATAGTATATCCCTAGGTGGATGCTCGCATCCAAAGGCAAATATGGCACAATCCTAGATGGTTGCATCATGTCCCTTTATAATTATTGCACGACTCTAGTTTGTTACTGTTAGACATATGTGCCCTAGAAGTCAGAATTGGCTGACACTTGTAATACACTTCTAGGGGCAAAATTATAATTTTGACTAAAATCAATAAAATGGGTTATTTTCTATCACATATGTGCATTTAGTGTCTGTGATACATCCTTTGAGTTAATGGTAATGATAATTCATATTTTCAAGAGTTGAAAATTTAAGACATGAATAATCATTATTAACTCATAAAATGCTCCCGACCATAGGATCATCACGAGGATGGTAATTGATTCGAAAGGTTGGTGTACAATCGCTTCTCTTTAGTAGATGAGTCTTGAGTCTATGGTGTGGAGACACCGTAGTGAGAGTATAGGTACTCGTTAGAGAATGAGGGCACTGAGCATGACCACCTCGAGTAGTTATTAGGAAGTCTACCTTCTCATCAATGACTGACTCGATGCTGCAGTGATGTGTCTGGTTCTTTGACCTGAGGTGCATCGGCAGTTCACCTTGAGGATGTTATAGTTTGACTACACCATTACTCGATCTCCTAGCCATTCAAAATCCTGAGGTGTATGTTGGCTATAGCATGTTCATTGTAGGAATTGGATTGCATCAAGATGGAATCTATCTACCTCGGTGGTAGAGGAGCAGCCCTATGATGATCATGAGAATTAGGTCCAGAAGCTCATGGCCATGGCAAAGTAAAATAATAGAAAGAGTTTCTATTTAGGTTTTCACATCAGACTTGAATCGAATGATTACATCATATGATAGAAACTAGGGTTTGATGAGTTCACCTAAACCCTAATCTGATCGGAGCTCAAGATAGAAGAACTTAATCACACAGGTAATTACACCAAGAGGTTCGCATTTAGCTCTGATGAGTTGCCACCATATACCGCTAGGTCTCACTGGTGGATTTTGGGAGCAATTAGAATGATTTAGATGATCGATCATTCTAGCTGTTCGAATCAAAAAGAGTTCTGATCCATCGAAAGGAGTTTCGATGATGTCGATGATAGAGATCATGACATATCCCATTATCGTATAGAACTGAACCTAACTGGGTCACACAAACAAAGGTTTGAATCTGGTGATCATTAGTTGAGCTGATCCAATTCAATTGATCTGAATGAGATTCAATTAGGTTCAAGAAAATCATGCTAGCACTCGATTGAACCTAACGTTCTTCTTTTACTATCATAAATAGTTGTCCTTACTGAGCCAAAGGAGTTTGTGCTCAATCAGAGGCCTTCACTTAGTCTGACTGGAGCTTGTCCAAGTCAGAAAAGGGTTGTCTTATTTTGTAAGATAATACCTACCATTTTTGGTCACCTGCCATTTCTCGTCCTTTGACTTTGGTCAAAAGTTGACCTTTGATTGGTCAAATGTTGACCATTGACACTTTGACTTTTGTCCATATGTCACGCACCTATTGGAGAGCTGGTGGGGGCTTGTCCCCCTACCAGAACCTTGGCAAGGAGGAGGGTGCATGCCACCTTGGCGTGTGCCCAAGCTGGAGGCGCCCAGGAGTCCCTGTTGGATAGGGACTCCATCTCCTTTTTGGATTTCGATTAGAGTTCTCCTAAGAACCAAGTTTGACTGGTCTTAGGCACCATCTAAGGAGGAATCCAAGGGACTCTATTCCCACCAATCAGATTTAGATCTGAATTTCACAAAGAGTTGTGATTGGTTGGGAAGAAGAGGAGTTGGATCACGCATAGTCTATAAATAAGACCCTGCGCCCAACTCAAGGAGTATATGAAATCAATTGAAATTCCCATGCCCCAAGGCTGCCTCTCCTCTCCTACTCCATGCCAAGACCACCTTCTCCCTCTCCTCTCCATGCCCAAAAGGTGTTTAGGATCCAAGTTGGTGCAATCCAGATCGAAAGAAAGGCGACAAAAAGCTAGAAGGCTGCGCTGCTGCAAAGGACAACTGCTGATCTTCGAAAGGTGTTTTGAAGACCCTCCAGATCAGATCCAGATCTGATTTTTGGAGACATGATAGAGAAGAAGAGGATCTCTAGATCCAACCTAAGTGGATACTGTTAGAGGCCAGGCACTTGCATGGCTAGATCCAGAACCTTCCGCTGCTTACAGGATCATCAATGGGTAATAGGATTACCCTACATCAAGGTAAATTAAATTAAATTTAATTTAGATTTTATTTTTATTATTAGAATAATAAGGATCAGATCTGAAATATCTCAGATCTAATTAAAATCAAAGAGAAAAAATTTTTAAAATATATCTCTTGATCTGATCAGATCTGAACGAACCTGATCCGGGAAATCAGGATTTTCCTTCAACTGGTATCAGAGCCAAGGTTCTAAAAGTAGTTTAGATCTGATTTTAAATTTATTTTAATTAGAAAATAAATGATTTTAGATGTCACATGAGATGTGATCAGATCTAAAATCAGAAAAAAATTAAAATTAAATGATTTGGATCTAAGATTAGAAAATATGCATGACTAGTTCTAAAATAGAATAGTTCTATAGAATAGTCTTGCATGTTTTTAATTTAATTTGATTAAATCATATTTTAGATCTATTTATTTACTATTTTTTGATATTATAATGGTATTATAATAATATCTAAAAAATAGTAAATAAAAATTATTTAATTTTAAACATCATATGAGATATGATTGATGCATGTCTAGACTAGTTGTAGAATAGTTCTACATAATTGTCTAGATTAGAATTTATTTTGATTAGATCAATTTAAATCTAATTTTTTAGATTATTATGAGATAATTTAGATCTAAAAATATGCATGATTCGATACATGAGATGTATGCAAAATATGCCATGATTAGATCTAATTTGTATATGAGATATATGATATAGATCTAAAACTATTTTGTAGTATTGCATGTTCCTGATTAAGGCGTTCCTCTTGGCCGTCCGGTCATAAGAATGAAGAAGGGTTTAAAGGCCCTCTCCTTTCCATTCCGATGGGGTGTTCTTATGATGTGTAGGGGTGCTGCGTGTTCGTCCTTAATCAGAAACCCAAAACTTACTTTCTGCAAAACCCTAGATCCTGAAACCCTAGGATTTATTGTGCATATTTTGTTTATGAACCCTACTTAATTAAAAATTAAGATTATGAAATATTAATTAGGTCTAAAATTGAGAATTTTAGATCTAAGACATATTCATAATACTGGGTTCGGGCTTGGGTAGCTCAATTAGGTCTAAGCGGTTGATCAAACCGAATCAAGAGTTGGTTAGATGGGATCAACAATGCTTAAATTGACCAGCCTAATAGGATTAAGTCTGGGTCAAGATCGAGTCACGATCAAGCAAGACCTAATTAGGCTCAGAGGTTAGAGTCTGGATTGTAGGCTAACCCAATTGGTTCTGACTCAATAATTTGGTGTCTAAGGTAAGTTTGGCACATACGACCGACTGATTTTTAATTGGAAGCTACTCGACCTGAATGCATTCTTGTACGAGTTAATGGCATATTCCTTCCACCGATCTCACTTACCTGGCCATATCTATTGACACAGTTCTGATCTGAGGTGGTCAATAATCCGAGCTAACCCATGCCACTAGGTTAGTCATAATTGTTATGACTATGATAAGTCTAGTTTAATGAGACCTGAATCAATTCTTCCCTAAGAAAAGATTAAGTCTGAGGTCTTCCACCATTGTAGATGTGCGGGCCCTTCCCGGGGTTGATTGTTCTCGGCTGGATACAGTGGCTCAGTTGCACCGGGAAGATGCAACCATGTCTATTAGGCATTGGATGCTATGGGCTGGAGGATGAGTTGGGCTCAATATTTTGGATACGGTGAGAGACTCAATTAGGAATCCAGTCTATGCAAATGGTGGGTCTGACTTAACTAAGGAGTGGATCAATATTCCGGATATGGTGAGATTCATGAATTAGAGACCAAGTTTGGGTGCACCATGATTAGAGAATCATTGAACAAGAGTTGTTCACTCATTGGCTAACCCATCACCAATAACTGTTAGGTGAGGTGATGAGTCAGTTGGTGAGACCGCACCACCCACTAGAAATCATTAATCATGGAGATTTTTGCATCTCTACAGAGGGAGTGTAGGGATCCGAAGAAAATAGTGGGAGCTAATTTGTTTAAAAATAAAATTTCTAAATAAATTGGTCAAGTCATAATTACAGTATCTAACTAGAATCTTTGACTCTCTACAGAAAAATGTCTGCGTCCAACCCATTGGCACGTATCCTGGACACACATAGACTGACCGGACCCAATTATAAAGATTGGCTCAGGAAACTATAAAATAGTTTTGGGTTCCAAGAAGTTAACCCATGTATTGGACCAGGACCCTCCCACCTTACCAGCCCGTCCATCCACTTGAACAGAGAGCATCTCTGAAAAAATGGATAGACGAAGATAATAAGGCCAGATATTACATGTTGGGCTCGATGTCTGATGAGCTCCAGCGCCAACATGAAGATATCGGGACTGCTCGCCAAATGTTGGCTCACCTGCAGGAGATGTTTGGTGAACAGAGTCGCGCAGCCAAGTATCAAGTCACGAAATGACTTTTTAAGGCTAAGATGCATGATGGGCAGTCAGTCCAAGATCACTGTCTGATGATGATCAAGGACATGGAAGAGCTTGAGAAGCTCGGTGTGAAGTTAGACTTGGATCTGCAGAACGATATTATTCTGCAATCCTTGACTGATGCATATGGGCAATTCATCATGAATTACCACATGCATAAACTTCAAAATTCCTTGGCCGAATTAATGAATATGCTGGTTACCGCTGAGCTTTCTATGAAAGGTTCTAAAGGCTCAGTTCTTGCTATGGAACGGACTTCTTCCAAAAGAAAGTCTTATGGAAAGAAAAAGAAGTCTGTGAAAAAGCAGAAGGTGGAAGGAACAAAGAAGAAGAAGGCAGAGCCGAAGAAAAAGGCCGATGTCAAAGGAAAGTATTTCCATTGCAACAGCGACGGCCATTGGAAGCGGAACTGCCCTACTTACCTGGCCACCCTGAAGAACAAGAAGGAAGGTCCTTCTGGAGGTATGCTCGTTATTGAGTCTAACCTTACGGTTTCTTCTGCATCCAGTTGGGTGCTTGACTCTGGTTCTAGTGCTCATCTGTGCACTTCCATGCAGGGTCTTGAGGATAGCAGGAGGCTGAGGGATGGAGACATGATCCTACGCATCGGTAATGGAGCAAGAGTTGCTGCAGTAGCTATGGGAACATACCCTCTTCGATTACCATCTGGTTTAGACTTAGTTTTGAAAGACTGTTATTATGTGCCTGCAGCTAGCAGGAATTTGATTTCTGTTTCATGCTTAGCACTAAGAAGGCTATGTGATTACCTTCTTTAAGGACCATTGTAACATTCTTTATGAAAGAAATAAAATTGCAAATGGTTTCCTTATTAATGGTCTTTATCAGCTACATATTGATGTACCTATTCTAACTATCGAGCAAAACGTGAATGCCAAACGACCTAGGGATAGTCCAAATGATAGATATCTATGGCACCTGAGATTAGGTCATATAGCAGAAGATAGGATCAACAAATTGGAGAAAAATGGGCTATTGAGTCCATTGACTTTCGAGTCATATCCAACTTGTGAATCTTGTCTTCAAGGCAAAATGACTAAACTCCCTTTTGTTGGACATGGGGAGAAGGGCCACAGATCTCCTTGCCCTAGTACATACTGATGTGTGCGGCCCATTTGATGTGCCGGCTAGAGGCAATTTTGTCTACTTCATTACCTTTACCGATGATCTGTCTAGGTATGGGTATGTGTATCTTATGAGACACAAGTCTGAAGCTTTTGAAAAGTTCAAAGAATTCAGACATGAAGTAGAAAAATAAACTGGAAAAACCCATTAAGGTTCTTCGATCAGATCGAGGAGGTGAATACCTTAGCCGAAAATTCCTAGACTATCTCAAGAAAAATGGCATAGTCTCTCAATGGACTCCACCAGGAACACCTCAACTCAATGGGGTTTCAGAATGGAGAAATCGGACTCTATTGGATATGGTTCGATCCATGATGAGCTTCACAGACCTCCCTGATTTTCTTTGGGGACACTCATTGTTAACTTCAATTTATCTACTGAATAGGGTTCCCTCTAAAACCGTTCCTACCACACCGTATGAGATATGGCACGGTAAGAAACCAAGTCTGAGTCATCTCAGAATTTGGGGTTGTCCGGCTCATGTCAAAAGACAACAAGCGGACAAGTTAGAGTTTAGGTCCTTTAGAGCTCGATTCATAGGATATCCTAAAGAGTCATTAGGATACTATTTCTACATTCCAGAAGACCACAATGTGATTGTGAGTCGACATGCCATCTTTCTTGAAAAATAGTTTATTCAAGATAGCGGCATTGGAAAGCAGATTAAGCTTGATGAGAAAGTCTCACAAGTACAACGAGCTAAGGACCAATTGGAACCAAATCAGGTTGAGCCAATAAGAACACTACCTCCTCCACCTCGTAGATCGGAAAGAGTTTTCCATCCCCCTGAAAGATACTTAGGTATTATTTCAGAGGAAGTAGAGAAAATGTTCCTCGTAGGTAATGGTGCTCATGGTGATGATCCCAAAACCTACAACGAGGCGATATCAGATATCGACTCCGAGAAATGGCTAGAGGCAATGCAGTCAGAAATTGACTCGATGCACTCAAACCAAGTCTGGACCTTGGTAGATCCACCAGAAGGTATAGTACCTATTGGGTGTAAATGGATCTTCAAGAGAAAGATTGGTGCAGATGGGAATGTGGAGACATTCAAGGCTAGACTAGTGGCAAAAGGTTATAGTCAACGCGAAGGCATTGACTATCAGGATACCTTTTCCCAGTGGCTATGCTAAAATCCATCCGCACATTGCTTGCCGTTGCAGCCTATTTCGATTATGAAATATGGCAAATGGACGTGAAAATGGCATTCTTAAATGGATATCTTGAGGAAGATATCTATATGGAACAGCCGCTAGGTTTCACATCCAGTGATACTGATCACAAGGTTTGCAAGCTGCAAAGGTCCATATATGGACTTAAGCAAGCATCTCGGAGCTGGAACACTCGTTTCAATGATGTGATCAAAAAGTTTGGTTTCATCAAAAATGAAGAGGAACCATGTGTTTTCAAAAAGGTCAGTGGGAGCGCTGTTGTCTTCCTCGTATTGTACGTGGATGACATCCTCCTTATTGGGAATGATATTCCCATGTTGACACAGTCAAAATTATGGTTGTCCAAGGAATTCTCCATGAAAGACCTAGGTGAAGCATCCTTTATTCTAGGAATTAAGGTCTATAGGGATAGACCGAATAGGATGCTAGGACTTTCACAGAAGATGTACATAGAGAAAGTACTAAAGAGGTTTAGTATGGAAAACTCTAAGAGGGGATTAATACCCTTCAGACATGGTATTCATCTTTCCAAGAAGATGTGCCCTAGCACACCTGAGGAAATAGAACGCATGAGCAAGATCCCTTATGCTTCTGCAATAGGGAGCCTCATGTATGCCATGCTATGTACACGACCTGATATAGCCCATGCTGTGAGTGTCACAAGCAGATATCAGTCAAATCCAGGTGAAGAACACTGGACTTCTGTGAAATGTATCCTTAAGTACTTGAGAAGAACTAAGGATATGATGTTGGTCTTTGGTAATGGAGAACTCCAAGTCCAGGGATACACAGACTCGGATTTCATGTCCGATATAGATGATCGAAAGTCGACATCTGGGAGTCTGTTTGTGTGCAATGGTGGTGCTGTCAGCTGGAAGAGTTCCAAGCAAACGGTGATACCACCTCATCCATGATTACCTCGAAAAGGGTTATCTCGAGGTCAAGAGAGTCAACTCCACAGATAATGTGGCAGACCCACTTACAAAGCCGTTGGGCCAGCAGAAGATCGAAGCCCACCTTGAGAAGATGGGACTTAGACTTGTAGCCAATTGGCTTTAGGACAAGTGGGAGATTGTTAGATATATGTGCCCTAGAAGCCAGAATTGGCTGACACTTGTAATACACTTCTAGGGGCAAAATTATAATTTTGACTAAAATCAATAAAATGGGTTATTTTCTATCACATATGTGTATTTAGTGTCTGTGATACATCCTTTGAGTTAATGGTAATGATAATTCATATTTTCAAGAGTTGAAAATTTAAGACATGAATAATCATTATTAACTCATAAAATGCTTCCGACCATAGGATCATCACGAGGATGGTGATTGATCCGGAAGGTTGGTGTACAATCGCTTCTCTTTAGTAGATGAGTCTTGAGTCTACGGTGTGGAGACACCGGAGCGAGAGTACAGGTACTCGTTAGAGAACGAGGGCACTGAGCGTGACCACCTCGAGTAGTCATTAGGGAAGTCTACCTTCTCGTCAATGACTGACTCGATGCTGCAGTAGTGTGTCTGGTTCTTTGACCTGAGGTGCATCGGCAGTTCACCTTGAGGGTGTTATAGTTTGACTACACCATTACTCGGTCTCCTAGCCATATGGAACCCTGAGGTGTATGTTGGCTATAGCATGTTCATTGTAGGAACTGGATTGCATCAAGATGGAATCTATCTACCTCGGTGGTAGAGGAGCAGCCCTATGATGATCATGAGAATCAAGTCCAGAAGCCCATGGCCATGGCAGAGTGAAATAATAGAAAGAGTTTCTATTTAGATTTTCACATTGGACTCGAATCGAATGATTACATCATATGACAGAGACTAGGGTTTGACGAGTTCACCTTAACCCTAATCTGATCGGGGCTCAAGATAGAAGAACTTAATCACACAGGTAGCTGCACCAAGAGGTTCGCATTCAGCTCTGATGGGTTGCCACCATATACTGCTAGGTGTCACTGGTGGATTTTGGGAGCAATTAGAATGATTTAGATGATCGATCATTCTAGCTGTTCGAATCAGAAGAGTTCTGATCCATCGAAAGGAGTTTCGATGATGTCGATGATAGAGATCATGACATATCCCATTACCATACAGAACTGAACCTAACTGGGTCACACAAACAAGGGTTTGAATCTGGTGATCATCAATTGAACTGATCTAGTTCAATTGATCTGAATGAGATTCAATTAGGTTCAAGAAAATCGTGCTAGCACTCGATTGAACCTAACGTTCTTCTTTTACTATCATAAATAAGTTGTCCTGTCTGAGCCAAAGGAGTTTGTGCTCAATCAGAGGCCTTCATATGGTCTGACTGGAGGTTGTCCAAGTCAGAAAAGGTTGTCTTATTTTGTAAGACATTACCTGCCATTTTTGGTCACCTGCCATTTCTTGTTCTTTGACTTTGGTCAAAAGTCTACCTTTGACTGGTCAAACTTGACCATTGACACTTTGACTTTTGACCACATGTCATGCACCTATTGGAGAGCTGGTGGGGGCCTGTCCCCCTGCCAGAACCTGGCAAGGAGGAGGGCGCACGCCACCCTAGGCGTGTGCCCAAGTTGGAGGCGCCTAGGAGTCCTTGTTGGACAAGGACTCCATCTCCTTTTTGGATTCCAATTAGAGTTCTTCTAAGAACCAACTTTGACTGGTCTTAGGCACCCTCTAAGGAGGAATCCAGGGGACTCTATTCCCACCAATCAGATTTAGATCTGATTTCACAAAGGGTTGTGATTGGTTGGGAAGAAGAGGAGTTGGATCACGCTTAGTCTATAAATAAGACCCTGCGCCCAACTCAAAGTATGATTGAATCATAATTCCCCATGCCCCAAGGCTGCCTCTCCCCTCTTCCTCCATGCCAAACCACCTTCTCCCTCTCCTCTCCACGTCCAAAAGAGTTTTGGAGCTTGGTTGGTGCGATCCAGATCAAAGAAAGGCGATGAAAAGCTAGAAGGCTGCACTGCTGCAAAGGACGACTGCTGATCTTCAAAAGAGTTTTGAAGATCCTCCAGATCAGATCCAGATCTGAATTTTTGGAGACATGATAGAGAAGAAGAGGATCTCCAGATCCAGCCCGAGTGGATACCGGTAGAGGCCAGGCACTTGCGTGGCTAGATCCAGAACCTT